>PVKA01028878.1:0-28914 GCA_004027165.1 Ctenomys sociabilis
ATCTTTTTTAATAATTAAATCTGAATTTGCAGTTAAATCTTTCTATTAAAGCAAGGTAAGCAAATAATATCTTTTGTTTTTATTTACACAAAAAAATATCTTTCTTGGCAATTCCTCTTCCTTTCCTCTTTCTTTTCTTTCTTTCTTTCTTTCTTTCTTTCTTTCTTTCTTTCTTTCTTTCTTTCTTTCTTTTTTTTTTGTGTGTGTGTGTGTGTGTGTGTGTGTGTGTGTGTGTGTGTGTGTTACCAGGGATTGAACTCAGGATCCGGCGCTTGCCAGGCAAGTGCTTATTCTACTGAGCTTAGCTATCTCCCCAGCCCCTCCTCTTCCCTTTTAAGGATTCCTTTTTCTTAGGGTAAGCCAAATATCTCTCTTTTATTCCTCCCAACAAGCGAGTCCCTAAGTCTCCCTATTTTCCTTTTAAATGTTTCTTCAGTCCCCAACCACCTCTGCTGTCACTCCCTCCTGTCAGTCACGAGCTCACGCCCCTGCTCATGCGTTGTTCCAGTACGCTGCTTTATCGCTGCCTGGGAAGGGTAAATCTGACCATTCTGCCTCCATGTGATGGTTCCTGTGGCGGTGGGCTGGCCTTCCGTCGCCAGCCCCGCCCTGAGCTCCCTTGCATCTCCTTTCTGTGCTCTGGTAACCCTAAAGGCCTTCTGCTCATCAGACCCGGCTGCTGCGCAGTGTTCATATTTCCTGCCAGCTCCTTTGAGCTCCACGATCATGACAATGTGCATATCTCTCTCCCTCTTAGATTTAACATATTATGTTGGATATATGTCCTAACTCTCTTATTCTGGCATATCAGCTATAAGTCACTCAAGGTTTAGAACAGTACTTCATATTTGTGAATTCATATAATTTATTTTAATATCATGTAATTTATTGTAATGTAATGTAATTTATTTTAATGTAATGTAGTCTATTCAAATGAATACATCTCTATTTGCCTTAGATTTCATTTGAGCAAAAACAAAATTGGAGGGGGGTCTCCATTCCTATGTAACTCATTGCTTTCTTCTTCAAGGACACATATCTTCAAGGATGTAGATATGTCCCATGTTTTTTCTGATAGTCTTCTTAGTGCATTTGTTTGTTTTCATTATTAAGAATTGAACCCAAGGCCTTCACACTGAGTTAAATATTCACACTTTTTTATTTTTAATTTTGGGAGATTTCCCTAAATAACTCAGATTGAGCTTAGATTAGTGTTTCTTCTACTTTAATCTTTGAGAACACCAGTATGCCCCCACCATTCTTGCTTTTACTTATGGTGGCTTTCTGAGCAAGCAAGAACAGTGGTGGCATAAGTGATTAAACTTAATAAACATTTATATAATTTTCTTACTATTTTTAAAAAATTGATTCTTGCTACATAAAAGAAACAATGTATACCAATATATAATAATTGGTCTGAAATGAGCTATATAATTAAGGTTCCAGCCTGTGTTGCTTTTCCTCATAAAAAGCTGAATCACTTTCTTTAATCATCAAAGTCAACATAAAATGCCTTTGCATGAGATTTTGAAGTTATTTATATAGAACTCATTGTGAATTCCAGTCTCTTTGAGAAAGGTTATTTTTTTTCTGGACTAATGGAGTTTTGATAAGAGATTTCCAAGCTTATCAAACCTATACATTAGGCTCCATTTATCATGTTAGATGCTAATAACAAAAATATTACCTTGACTTGGACAATAGTTCACTGTGGAGAAACAGAAAACACACACAATGCTATGCCATCTTACGTGCATTCAATTAAGAAATCCCATTACTGGCACTGGTAAGGCAAGGAGAGAATGCAGGAGAGAGAAAAGGAAAACCGTATGGCGTCATAGAAAATGCTGCCCGCCATTCCTGTCAGATACATTGTTTTGTAATCGTGAAGCAGAAGACCCAACTCTCTCGAATGGTTATGATTCTTAGGTAGCTATACCTTATATTTTCAAACTTCATGCATTTTACCTTATAGGGAACTTAAGGGTTTTTCAAAGGAAAATTTGAGTTGGGTGTATTTCTGCCTTTTGTGGTGCCCGCAGGGCCAGTATGTAGGCAGGGAGAGATTATAACTCAAGTAGCTTAGAACTGTAGTAAAGTTCTATGGAAATCTGTAATCACTGTGTGGGATGCGGTGCCTGTTTGCTCTACCAGAATATGAACTCCATAATAACAAAGACCAGTCCTACTTTGCACCCTGTGTTACATCACTGCCTTTAGCAAAAACCTCCAGAATTAATAAAACTCACTAAGTATACATTGGAAAGATAAAGGGAGTTATTAAGAAGTTAATTTCCTTTTTATACTATGAGATACTTTAGATATTTATAATAGTTGAAATCTGAATTAATTTTGTCATAAACTATAAATTATCTTTTTAGAGTTTTAAATTAATTCATTATCAATTTATTTATAAAAATAAATAGTAAACTTTAAAAGACATAAAATACTTCATGTCATCAAAAACAACTGAGTTTAGAATGAGACTTTTAAAGGACACAGACACTATCATGGTAAACATAATGACTTAACCACACAAAATTATTTAATAACTCAGTAAATGTACTTTTTCCCTGCAGTGATTCATACAATTTTGAGCTCATGCTGCTTCATGGTATTTGAAATAGAGAATAACTTGTAATTCATTGCAAACACCATTAGTAACAGATTAGCATTAATGGCAACTGAATGGTGGAAACATGATTATTATTAAAGATGTAGAAGAATAAATAACTTGGGATTCTTCTTAATATCACACATAGGTACAATTCACATGCTTAGGGCAGAGGAAGACACTAGTACCTGATGAGTACAGGAAAATGCATACACTGATTATATTGTGCATATGCATTTTATGTCTTGTGCAGAATATACAGAAAACAGCTAATATATACATTTTGTTCCTTTATAAGCATGTGTAATAGTTACCATTCCTGTCCTATGCTCATGTGATCTGTTTGAACAATTACTCAAAACTGAAGACCAGCCTATGGGGATTTAAGCAAAAAAAAAAAAATCTGGTAATTAGAATTCAGTCTTTGAATTATCTTACATTACTCTTTTTTTTTTTTCTCTTTGTATTTTAGGGAAGGGCCTACAGGGTGTTCAGGGTCTTACTACTAGATCAGACTCATAGTGATATGCTTGTTTACAGCCTCCGAAGAGCTGTGGGATTACAGGCACACACCACCATGCCCAGTCTCAATAGCTGTCTCAGTGTGCCTTGGAGGTGAGGGTGGCATGGCAGGCCTGGGACTCAAACCCCCGACCCCCACGCCTGTTTGCAGGCACTTTAATCCACTGAGCTATTTGGCCGGGCCTTATGTTACTCTTATAAGCCTTTGTTTTATAAATTTTTGTGCTAAATAAATTTAGTCAAATTTTATTTCATTAAATTGTTGACAAGTTAACAGCCTGAGCACCTAGCTATTTATAGCCTATTTCATTGTTTTTAGTTTTAAATAAATTATAAAATAAATACGTTAATAGTTTCTATGTACTAGATTTTACTTCATAACTGATTATTCTTAGCTTGAACTAGAAAAATGTATGTATTTCTAGTTTCCCTTTTTAATCTAGTGAGAACATCTGTTTTGCTTTGATATTCATGTAATGCTTCACAAGATAAAAGGCTTGCTCTCTTCTGACTTAGAAAAATATCTCTAAATCTCAATATAGCAACTATAAGATTATAATCTGAAGTATATAGATGACTTCTTCAGCACAGCGATATTTCAAAGTACATGTTCATCAAATACATCTAAGCTTGCCTCCCTTGGCTAGCCGTGCCTTAGGAGAGCATCACAAGCTGCGACCAAAGAGAGTTCAAATCCAGTCAATGTCTGAAATGTCTATAATATTTCAGGAACTAGTTCAAAAAGGAGGAATTGTGGCCAATATTCTAATATGATAAATGATTTAATAAGTTAGACACAAGATAGTTCTCCAAAGCAGCCTGCGGTTAGGCAAATATTTTCCACCCTTTCTTCTCTTAAGCAAGATTATCCCATTACATAAGTAGAACTCCTGTTAACTTAGTGTTCATGATGAAATATTCAAACCTTTCCTTGGTACTGCTCCTTGAAGGGTAGAACAAACTAAAATAATAAAATAACTTAAACAGAGTTTCCAATGATTTAGGAATGGTCTTCTATATTTATGCTGTGATTTGATATGAATTTACTACCAAAGATGATTTTGATGCTGAGTAACTATTTTGTGGTCATCATTATTTTAGCCTAAGATTGAACCAAAAAATTCCACAAAGTGCCTTGCTTTGCATCTCTTTATTTATATCCTTGGCAAATAAATACATGTTGTCTATTTGGACCAGGGGCCAAACACTTCACTTCATCTCAAAACTGGATTCTTTCTCACATGATTTAACATATTTCCATTTTTGTTATTTGTGGCTTGTGAAATTTTTTTTCAAAGCAGAAACTACATAAACTACAGCAACTTAAAGTAGTACTGCATCATGTAAATCACAAGTACAGATAACAATTTAACGAACACTTATCCAGAGGAGGTGAAGCCTAGAAAGTTGAAGATTCCACACATGATCCCCAAAACAATAAATTTAGAGAGTACTAAAGCCCTGCTTCCAGTCTAACGTATGTCTTTCATATTCTGCTGCATGTCTGAGAAGAACTGTTTATCTCAAATGCTGTGCTCCATTTTAGGGGCGTCACTGATGCCTTCATGCCCTGCTCTCTGCAGCTCTGTATTCAGCAGCCCTAAGCTGTGGTTACTCTTCCGTTAGTCCAGCAAATCCTCTGTGCAGGGAGGCTGTCCCCCTTCTCTTTGTTCTCTTCATGGCTTCTAGGAAATCAGCGTACACAGAAGCTTCTCAAACTTATTCAACAGTGGATCAATTTATATTTTTGTCAGATTACTATATTAGAAAGACATCTACAGATAATTAAGAGGAATAGTTCATACCAATAAAACAAGTGGAAAAGCAACTTGTTTTCCTGAATTAACTGCTAAAAGAAATGATCAAAACTTTCATTTAACCTGTAATCCCAACTCGTGGGAGGCGGTAAACGGCAGATCACTATAAGTGCGATCTACTAATGAGACCCTGAACACACTAAAATTAAATAAATAAAATAAAATAAAATAACTAACAAAACTTACGTTTAATACACAATAAAGATTTTGAAGTTGTGAGACTGGGACCATTAAAATGCACTGTTACCACTGAGTAGACCTCCATATCACCCAGGGACCGGCGTTCTGTCCCCAGTGCCACATGCCATGTTGGCCCCGCCCCTGGGCAGGCTGGACTGGCCCCTGAGATCAGGTGTAGTGATACACACCTGTAATCCCAGGGCTGGGGCAGCTGAAGAAAAAAGGACCATTACATGTCTGATCTGGATAGTGACACCCTGTACCAAATACATTTAAAAACAGCAACAACAATAATAACAACAACAAAAGTCTCCATATCAAGGTAGATAGGCAGCTATTTCCTACTAACACTAACTTCATTTGCAAAGTTCCTTCTTTCCATGATTCCAGTTGCAAACTGAATTGAATAAGATCGGATTCCAGAACTGTGTGGAAGAAAAAAAAAATTATGAATTGATGTACTTCTGTACTTTCTTGACAGAGAATTATTTCTTTAGGTGATGACTAAGGATTTACCAAAGTTCTTAGAAGAGGCACTCTATCACCAGACTGTCTAGACATCATTTCAGTGTTGCAATTTCCTAACCTTAGGTTCTGAGAAAATCAGTGAATCCTATGAGGGCTCATTTTTTTCATCTCGAAATGTGGATGAAAGTGGTGAAATGAATGTAAAATGCTTAGTAGTGGTAAAGAATCAATAAACATGCTCATTTACAAAAGGGAAAATAAGAAAGGGGTAACAATTATTAGGGAGGTAATAAATTTTTTAATTATGTGAATTATTGGAGTCTATAACTGATGCTTTCCCGGTTATGATAATTAACTGTCCTGTTGCTAGGGCCTACCATCTGACACTATAACTTATCATAGGAGAGTTTCAGTTGGTCTCCTTGTTTCAAGATCCTTGGGTCATGGTGGGCTGACTCCGAGTAGGGATCTTTAGTGCAGAAGGGAATGGAGAGCCCAAGACATTCAGTGCATGGAGCTGAGAGGAAGGAACGGTGTCAGAGAAAAAGGGGCCAAAGACCATATATGATACTCAAGGAATTAGTCATAAAATTGCTTTCTATCTCCATATAGTTACACTAATGGATATCAAGAAAGCCATGGATCAAGAGCTCTCCAATTTTAGCAGAAAATACCAAAGAGTGAAAAAGGACAAGCTATTTTTGCCCACCAGTGCTATCTTCCTCTAATTTAGTCTTTACCTGGAATTTTATCTCAAATTCATAATTTAATCTACTGACTGCATTTCACAGCACCAGGCTCTTTCCTGCTTCCTAAATTTCAGAATCCACAGCCCTTTGACTTTAGATTTTTGAGACTGAAATTTTCCCCAGCACTTTCCCACATCATTTTCAAAATGGTTAGCAAGATGGTGTTGGTGTCACCCTTGCAATGTGACAATTGCAGCATAACATCACCTAGAAAGGTTTCTGTCCCTCAAATAAATGCTAAGTATATCTTACATGCCACAATAAATAGTAACAAATGTACGGCTATTATATTTATTTAAATCATGCTCTAAAATGATATTTCATATTAATATAAAAACCTCAGTAATTTGACTTAGTGAAAACATGAGAGGCCTAATAATTAGAAAACATTCCTGAAGATTTTATCATTTTAACCAATTTTAGCAAAACTAGAATGAAGTAGCCAATACTGCATGTACCACAAATGTTGAACCTCATGTAAATGTTTAGCAAGGTTAGAGAAAGTACCTGGGAATGAAGAACGGAACATACTGTAAAGTGCCTGAGAGATCTGGGGAACTGAAGATTCAGAATCCTACTTAAGGGGCAGCTTCAGCTCTTTATTAACAGAGCATAATTTGGGTCTGGCATAGCCAAATCTTCTCACTTCTGAAGAGTATCAGAAATCTAGAATTTTGCATGCGACAAACCAACAAACACTTTTCAGACACTTTGATCTGGTATACTAGTCCTGCACCACATAAATTTTCTTGCGTTCCTATTTTTGACACAAAATACCCCACCTGCTCTTGCCTGGCAAGCACAAGGTTCTGAGGTCCATCCCTGGTATCACAAAAAAAAAAAAAAAAAAAAAAAAAAAAATACCCCTCTTTCATAGGGTAATTCATTAAAATATTGGTGAGAGGAGCCATATTGAAAGAATTGTATGAGGATAAGTTCTTTTTTTAAAAAATGTGTTTAATACAGGGTCTAGCTATACAGATCAGACTGGTAGTGATCCTCCTGTTTTCAATCTCTCAAGTACTGGGATTACAGGCGCACCCCACCATGCTCAATCTCAGTCACCCTCTCAGCGTTCCCCGGGGGCTGGGCTGGCGTGGCAGATGGGATCAAACTCCTGGCCCCTGAGTCTGCCTAAGCAAGCACTTTAATCTATTGAGCAATCTGGTCTACCCTGAGGATAAGTTCTGGTAGAGAGGAAAAAAAAAAACCAGGAACAGCAGAGATAAGTATTTTGCAAAAGGCATATTTTCAGCTTTATCCAAGGTGGATCTTGCATTCCAAGGTCCCTAGTAACAAGCAAGGATACCAAATATAAACAGAGTAGTAACAGAAAGAAAGTTGAAGAGCCACCAGATTTTCTGGTTTTTGCAAGGTCATCTTGATTTTAAAATAGTTCTAGAAGGGGATATTGATCTGTATGTATGTGAATGTTTAGTTGGAATAATTTTCTTATTAGTCTTGCTTTGATTTTATGTTACAGTTTTCAATTGATGTCTTCTAAGTGAAAATATTTTATCTTATGTAGGCACCATGATTCTACTCAGAAATGCGTTCCTTCAATGCATTGTCACCCCTACTGCCACGTATATAATTCTCTCTCTCTTAAATTCTTGTCTGGAACTATTTACCCAAATGCTTCTTTTTAAACAAATACACAGATCTGATAAAAAGTACTATACTTCTTACTCCTTCGCAAATAAGTCATATAAAAGTATAAATTATGACATAACCATTGAAAGTGGGATTTAATCATATTCTGACCTTTTGTGGCTGTTTAGTTTGCTTTTTGATCTCAGTTTCCAGTATAAAGTACCAACTTTTAATGCTATATTTAAGACAGTGGAAATCTGTTACAAAAATGAGAATGTGCCAACATTGTCAAGCCCATGAGCTAGGGACTGGGAGATGGCTCAGTGGAATAAGCACTTCCTTGGCAAGTGCAAGGACCTGAGTTCAATCTCCATTTCTGCCAAAAAAAAAAAAAAAAAGTCCATGAGCTAAGTTATATAGTAAAGTTACGTTTTTATCTTAATTTATTAACATTTTAGGTATAACTAACCATGATCTTTTTCAAAAGGGAGTTCACTACAATCTCATCTTCTAGTTTAATTGTCAGGCTATAAAATTAATTAAAAATGTGAACCATAAATCTTTGAAACTATATCCACTGCAAATACATACGGCTTATAGGTCCCCAGTGAAAATAGTAATGTAGCAAAACAAGGTACCCTAGAGCTCAAACAAAGGACCTTAATTCTAAACTCTGTTTCTTTTTGATATATTTTATATAGAAATTGAATGTATGATTCTACTGTATCCCTGGCTCTGTATTAGGCACTGAAAATTAAGAGATAATAAGATCAAGTGTTTCAAAGTCAAATATTTAAAGAGATTTGGAAAATACAAACAACTGGTATGGAAAAAAATAGGACATGGTACAACTTGGTCAACGTTGGGTTAAAATTTTTACGAAAACATGGGTGTGAAGAATATTCCTATAGTCAGTCAAAATGGTGTAACTCTAGCAAGGTGCATAGCAAACACCCTCCTATTAGTGCTGTTCTTGGTGGCGAAAGTGTCTGGAGATTGGAGAGAACAGAGTCTCTCTTACATTGTAAAGATACTTTTAAATGTGAATTCTGGCAACATAGTAGCTAGTTTAGGTTTCTTTTTATGAGCATGTTTGCAATACATAATGATGACATTCAACTGTTATATACACATACTTTATCTTAATTAGTTTTTTTTTTTTCCCCCCCTGGAACCAGGGATTGAACTGGTTCAGGCCTCTGTGCTTGCCAGTGAAGTGCCCCAGCCCCTGTCCCTTCTCTGCCTCCTCCCATATGTCCCATCCCCAAAGACTGATTTTCACTCAGCTCTAATTGATGGTGCCAATGGATTTAGTATTTTTAGAGATATAAAACACCTGACTTTTATGTGAAGCTACAGCTTTCTAATTGCACACTCCTGATGGCCTAGGCCAAGCAGGTCAAAGTCATAGGACATGGCTGGTGGATGGCCACAGTAGGGCTGAACTGAGCTCTGAAGTCACTCCCAATTCAGTACTTTGCTGATTGGATTGTGGTGCTAGGACCAGAGTTGTGGGTCTTACCCATCCTTTTTTTTTTTTTTTTTTTTTTTTTTTTTGCATTTTAGGGTGAGCTAGAAGGCCCTCACAGGGTGCTCAGGGTCTCGCTACTAGATCAGACTAATAGTGATCCTCCTATTTACAGCCTCCCAAGAGCTGGGATTACAGGTGCGTGCCACCGTGCCCAGTCTCAATCGCCATTTCACTGTGCCTTGGGAGTGGGGCTGGCATGGCAGGCCAGGGATCGAACCCCGATGCCTGCGCCTGTGTGCAGGTCTTTTAATCTGCTGAGCTATGTGGCCAGTCCCCATGCTTTTTACAAATATAAAATCTCAGGCCCTACCCAAGATCTTCTGGAATACAATCTGCACTTGAACAAGCCCCTCAGAGAATTGTGGTCGAGTACATTTAACAATCACTTTTTTAAGAAGACATCTAGAAGAATAAAGTGACTCTTTAGGCACTGTAATTTTGAGTATTTGGCCCTTCCCTTTTTCTTGTGCTTTTCTCTGCCTACCGTTCACTGCTTCATGGATAGCGATGTCCTTAGTGAACAGCCGATCTTACCTCTCATGGAAGTGAATCTTTGTTACCTACCACTGTACTAGGTAAATGTTCCCGCAAATGCCTACTGCATGATATCGTATCGTGTTGGTCCTTCAACATGACAGAAGATTTGTGTAGTCACTAGTATTCTTCATGTGATCTGGAAGTTCTGACTTCATTTTTTATTGCTCTTTTGTCTCCTGTCTCAATCGTGTGAGCACAGGGGCCTTCTAGCTTAGTGTTCATTGGGAGTTTTATGTGCAAAATGCTCTGTGCAATAACATGAAGTATAAGCTTGTGGGCTGCTGTTGGCTTCATACTCATCTTTATACTTTGGCCCTTTGTTCATACTTTTCCTTCGTAAATTGTACTTACAGTTTCCATCAGCCACTCCTGAGATCCAATTCTATTCTTTTTTTCCCTTTATATTAAGTGTGTGTGTGTGTGTGGTGGGGGGAAGAGGTAGGGATTGTTGGCAAATGTGGGCGTATGTATAAAATATTTGTAGTCATTGATATTCTGACTATCCCAAGCATTGTAATAATTATTAACTAAGACAATTTCTAATTAAGTCTCAAGAGAGCACATCTGTATTTTTACTGAGGACTTTATTCTTGTTTAACTCAACTTACATTCCTTTGTGGTTTCGTAGTTCCACCTCTAAGTGGCCTGGCTCTCAAATGACTTCACGCTGTATCACTTTAATTCAGCAAAATATTTATTTTAGATATATTCATTTATTTGACAATGCATTTTCATTTATACTTAAATTTCATTTGTTTTTTAAAAAACTGTGGCAAATAGGTTTTTGTATTCCCATCTTCAGAAGGCACTATGACTATAGAAATTAGATAAATTTGTCCTACACTTAACATCAGACTCTAGTCTTCATACTTTTTTTTATGTTATACCATGAGCTGTCTTTTATGGGCATCTTATAATATCTTTCCTTTTGATTCATTTCAACTCTAATCCATTTGTCAATTGCATGACTAAATTTTATTATAGGTTAACACATATCTAAAGATTTAAAATTGACTATATATATATATATATATATTACATCATTCTATTATATTTACAATAGGAGAAAATGAACATTTTATGTTGAGAGATGGTATACAGATGGAAAAATTAAAATAAAATATTTCAATATTTTTTCAGAAACACTAAAAAATGAGCTGAATATGTGGTCACTTACATTTTAGTAATTAATTTCAAGGATAAAAAAGTTTGCTTATTCATTCGACATCTACATATTGTTTGTCCTTGGGATTAGCCCCTTCTTGGACCTAAGGTGTAATGGTCAACATAATTTTCTTCAAAATGGCTAGTCTTTTTATAAGTACAAATGGCTGTAATTGTTGAAAAGTTGTACAGTATAGATAAGCTTATCCTACAAGAAGTTGGTCATTCTGTAGGTTGTGTCTATCTAAAATCTAACAATTTCTCACCACACTCACTGCTATTGTGATGCGCTAAGCCACTATCACCCCTTCATTAATAGTTTAAGCCTACCTGATGCCTCCGTTCCACTTCACTACCTTACAATATACTCTCAAAATGCAATTTAAGTGATTTGACTAAGTAAGAATTTAAGTTATATATAAGTTAGAGCATAAAGTTATCAGAAGTTCCTCATGGGGTTTACATCAGATCTAAAAAAAAAAAAAGAGCAAAATCAAGGTGATAAGGTTTTAGTTTATCCAATTGGAAGGGCAGGATTGGCATGAAATGGGATGCCAAAAATTGTAAATATCAGCAACTGAGTTTTGGACATGCTTTTTAGAAGATTTTGGAAATTTATGCTCAGATGTGAAGGTGGCGATTGGGTCTGGATTTCAGGGAAAGGCGGTAACTGTGGTTTTTAATTTTAGGGTCAAGAATAACCAAATGACAGGTAAAGCCATGAAAGTTGATGGAATCTTCAAGGGAGAAAGTGTAAAGTGAAAGGGGAAAAGGTTTCACTACTCATCCCACAGGAACATCAATGCTCAGAGGACAGTGAGATGAGAAAACATCTGCAGAGAATGAGGGGGCACCCAAGAAGCAGGAGGAAAGCCTGAGACTTGCCAGCACAGAAGGTGTGCAATACAGACAGAAGGGCCAGCTCCCTCACAGGGCTGACAAGTCACATGAGAAGCAGACATTGGTCGATGGCTCTAACGCTACAGATCTTCATTGATCTTAACAAAACCAAGTTTAGGGTACAGGCAGAAGATGTGGTCAGAAAACACAAGGTGCATAATTTTATGGGAATTAGATTCTGGCATTTGCAGATGACTTGTCCAGGAAAGCTTGCAGAAAATAATACAAGCTTGAAATGAGTGGCACAGAAGTACCACCTTTGAATGTAGCCATAGCTGGGTAACTAACATATGCATCTATGAACATATGCAGGGCCAGCCAAATAGCTCAGGAGATTAAAGCACCTACAAGCAGGCACAGGGGCCAGGGGTTCGATCCCCAGACCTACCATGCTGGCCCTGCCCCTGTGGTATGCTGAGACAGCAATTGAAACTGGGCGTGGTAGCACACACCTATAATCCCAGCTCTTGGGAGGCTGTAAACTGGCAGATCACTATGATTCCAATCTTGTAGTGAGACTCTGAATACCCTGTAGACCCTTCCCTAAAAAAATACAAAAAAAAAAAAAGAAAGCCAAAACAAAAAAATATTCGTATACATTTGGTCCTTGGAGAAGTGATAGGAATAAAAATGTAATGAGTTACTTTATAAGATTCTTTACCTTTATCTCTAAAATAAATGACTTATATTCTTAATTTCCATTTCTGGAACTGAGTTTCAGGGTCTATACATTATTTTGAAAAATTATTTCCTGAATCTTTAGTTGACTGAATATTTTCTTTGGCACTGAGATTTCCTCTTAAGCATGATCAAGCAGCTCTCTGGCTAAATCATCTCTACTCAGGATACTGCTTTACCTGGAGTTGACTTTTAGACTAATTTTAATTACTGTATGAATTGGAGAATTCTATCAAATTCTATCAAATCAGAGACTTTACTGGTGAAATAGCTATTTGAATAGATGAATTATTGTGTTGTTTTTAATGTAATGGAGATAGACTCTGATATTGAAACTAATCATCTGGAAAATATGATGAAGATTGTGCTGAGAGACAGGTGGTCATGAAATGTAAGCTAATAAGAAATAGAAGATACAGCAGTACTCATTGTATTTGCTGTAAGACTTTGACTAGATTTTCTTTAATTCTATTCTAGCAGCTTTTGAGCTGAAAAGCAAACATTTTTTAATCAATATTTTATTACGTTTAGGTCTACTGTAATCTCCCTTCCACAGCCTACCAACATGAGAATTGGTGTTTTGTCTTCTGCTCTGCTGTTTTTGTTTTAATACAGTATATTTATAAAAGAGAGAGAGAGAGATCTCAAATGAAGACCATAGTAAATGCACACTGGACAACAGTGTGCATTTGAACAACAGTGCATCAAGCATTTGAACAACTGTGCATCAAATGTTGTTGTCTTACTGCCCAGTGATAGCAAAGCTGATGGTCTCTTTTGTGATGTCCAAATGCCTTTGAAAACATCTCAGATTACTTCAGTAAAAGACAACTCACAGCATGACAAAATATAATGCCTGTCTTCAGGAATAAGGTGCTTTGTGTAGGGCAGCCAAATAACTCAGTGGACTACAGCACCTGCAAGCAGGCACAAGGGCTGGGGGTTTGATCCCTGGGCCTGCCCTACAGGCCCCACTCCGGGGCACACTGAGAAGACAATTGAAACTGGATATGGTGGCATGTACCTGTAGTCCCAGCTCTTGGGAGGCTGTAAACAGGTGGGTCACTACAAATCCAATCTAGTAATGAGACCCTGAACACCCTGTTCAGGGTGATAGACTGATATTTTATTCCCTAAAATAAAAAATAAATAAATAAATAATAACAAAATAAAATAAGACAATGTACTTTATGAACAGCAATTGGAATCTCACATTTAAATATTCAGCATGATAGATTCCCCGCACCACATGCTGTGCTGGCCTGTTCCCTGGGTGAGCTGAGCCAGCACTGAGTCTGGGTGTGGTGGCACATGTCCGTAATACCAGCCCTGGAAGGTTAAAAAGAGGCAGATCACTATGAGTCTGAGCTGTGTAGTGAGACCCTCTACCAAATATGTAAAAATAAATAAATGAGCAAACAAATGAATTCAAGATTCATTTATTTATTTTTAAAAATGTATTAAAAATTATAGATTAACTTTGGAGAAAAGGAACTAAAACAAACCTTTTATTTGCAAATGATAATAAAAAAAGGATCGTACATTTTCTTTTCCATGCATTTTTGTATTATCAATGCTTCATTTTTGGAAAGGAATTCTGTTCAAATTTTAGATCATTATCTAACCTGCGTGGACCATTGATCTAAGCTATGCCACTTTTACCCTTGTCACTGAGAATTGCGGAGTAGGCGTATACACACCTGCAGACATGGGATTCATTAACTCAGAAATACCAGACTTGGTTTGAGATGGGTATGTGGAGCAGGAAAAGTAGGCATGAAAGACCACCCAGGAAGAGAGAGGATGGGGGAGGGATAGAGGCAAAAAGGGATGAGAGAAGGAGGAGGGGAAAAGAAGATCCAGAGACATAACGAGTTCTTGTTCCAAAGGCCTCTCCAGTTAATTTTAAACTATCTGCTCATGGTGTTTCCAGACCCAGAAGACTACCCTTAGGACAAACCACTGAACTTCATCATGAACATTCTTTTGAGTTAACTCTTCTTTGTATGAGTTTATAACTAAAATGTAAATTATCTAGGAGTAAAACAGATTACAAGCACAATTTTGGAGACAATGAAAAAGTCACAGAAGTAAACTATTTATGCACTGAGTTGTGAGTATCTATCAATACTTAGTAGTTGTGCTATTTTCTTCATTTCCTCATTGCATCCTAGTCTACCTGTACGGTATTAACCACTTGAAGAAGACTTCTAGGGTCTAGAATGTCTGCGCTCTAAGATTGTCATCAATGACTTGAATATACATGTGACATTTCCTGCTTAACCTTTACTCAATCTTCTCCTGCCTGGGGCACTTCTTTTTATCTCTAAAGTCTGTTTAGATTTCTGGAGGGGCAGGCTTTGCTGACTACTAGGAAAACAAATGCAAAACACAACCTTTCATAGTGTGTTCCAGGTGGTGCAGAGAGCAAGACCACAAGAATTCATCATCCTAGGAATGAGTAAGCTGAGGGATCACAGAAATAGGATTGCTTCCAGGAGCGAGAGGTAGAAAGGGTGGGCTCAGCAGACAGGAGAACATTTTCTGAGCAGATTTGATTAAAGAATGAATTGCAACTTGTCAGCTGAACAGAGTGTAGATGTATACTTTAAAGTCAGCAGTATAAGGGCTGGAGTCAGGAGCTGATGATTCATTGGGGTGATGTACCTTATTCACAAACCCATGTCTTCATGAATTTTGTTTGTCTGTGTTGAAAGCCCTTCCCCCTTGCTCTGAAGAAGCTGATCTAGCAGCCCTCTGCTGAAATGTTTTGTAGTCCTCTCATCTCTGAAAATTGACAGGAATCTTGTGTCTTCTATGGAATTTTTGTTCTCTAGACTTCCTTGTGCTGCCTTCATGGTAACTCGTGTAACTTCGAGTAGGCTATACCCTCAGTTTGTATAGTGATCATTTATTTTTGTTTACCTGCTATATAATAGGGATCCTGAGCATAGGTATGATCACACCTGATTTCAGTTAAGAAAACACTATAAATACCTAAGCTACAGCTAATTCGTGGATATATTGGATACCTACACACTACTGGGTAAGTGAACAGGCTCGATAAATGTTAACTGATTATAACATTTATTTGTATAACATAATATGCATGTCACATATTTGTAAATAGAGATAAATGTTTGTGAATTTCTGTCAGTGTGAATGACTAAGTGGTGGCCTGTATATAAACACAAAATAATTGCAACATAATTCTCATAAGTATTATGAAAAAATATTTCTGGAAGGCAGAAATAAACTCACACCATATAGAAACTACAGAGCTGTGGTTGACAGTGGCGTTTAGTGTATTTTTCTTGTATTTTGTTGTTTTAAAATGTGAGCTGTCATATGTAAGCAGTAATCACAAATTGTATGCTTGTCAGCAGAATATTCCGAAATAACTTATATTCAAAATTACTTATTTCCATATAGACTCCTAATTACATATTGGAAAATAAGCATAAATATTAAAATCACTGTATTATAAGTACATAAAACCAACAACATATGCCTCAAGAAAATATTGGAGCTGACATAATGGTTTATGACTTCTTGTGGGCTAAATATATTGTGCCTCACTGAAAAGCTTAAAAGTCTTTTATATTAAATGCTTTCCAAATGAGGATCATTTACCAAAATGCGTATAAATAAATTCATTACAAGAAAAATAAACAAGGGCAAAATGCAATTGAAAAAGAACGTATTCTTGCTACTACTTAGCTTTAAGTATCTATACCACTTTTGGTGATTATATTAATTTCATTATATAATGCTGTTTGGATTTTCCAGTATTTTTTCTGAAAACACCACTGAACATAAAAAAACACATCCTTTCTTTGATAATTGGCTTAGATAAACATTAGTTAAAGCATTCCTACTAATGCGTGGGGTTTTCCACTATGGTACTATTTGTATTATTTCTCAGAAATATTAGGCATAACCTTCTAAAAAAGATTTCTCCTTTGCATAATATATAGAGCTGTTTGGTCTTTCTGAAAAAATAATAGCACTTTATCCTTGTCTGTGAAAATACATTGCGGTTTAAGGAATTTGAAAATAACATCAAACATAATTTCCATAGTTCAGTTAAAAGATAAAAAAAATAAGCAAACAAAATTTAAACCATACCTTTCCGTTTGTTGTTGATTTACCTCACTTAGTTTCTCTTAAGTTTTTCCTTATCTGTAAAAGAGGCATTTTAACATTTTGTCATGGAAGAAATTTAGACTAGCTTGTTATTTCTCTTTTAAAAAATACTTTTGGTAGTGCACATTTGTAGTTCATAATGGTTATACTCACAATGGGGAGTTATACCCGAATAGAGTACAGCTTACTTCTTTTTTCTTTCTTCCTCCCTTAATCCCCTTTTCAAGAGGCCTATTTCCTTGTTTTCTATTATCATTTATTTTTCTATTTATTTACATTTCTGGTTTTTCATACACAAGGTATCATGATATTTAAGTTGTGTGCTGGTTTATTTCATTTAACATTATGGCAAAAAGATATTTCTCGTTTTAAGGTGAACTACTTTGTTTTACAAAAACATGAACAGAGTCAGCACAACTTTTGCATTTTAAAATCAGGTACCTGCATAACAGTCATCCTCTTTTGAGTTCATCCGTATTATCTAATAGGACACCATAAGAAGTAGTGGTGTCCTATTAGATAATTCATTTCTTTTTTATTTTTTTTGGTAATTTTATGCACATGATGTTTTACATACATTGAAGAGATTATGGAATAACCTTTACAATCTTTTTTTTTTTTTTTTTTTCTTTTTGGTGAAACCGGGGATTGAACTCAGGCCCTTGCTCTTGCCAGGCAAGCACTTATTCTACTGAGCCATGTTCCCGGCCCCAATCCTTTCAATCTTTAAGGCAACCAAAGATTCAATTAAATGGTTCTACTAGTATTAGCATCTGTAGTTAATACACATTTCTTCAAGATGTCACAATTTACTTTAGACATACAACAATGAGTGTTGTGTATAGGTTCAACATACAGTTCCCTTGGTGAGATAGATACCATTAAAGAACTAAGATATATCATCATATTTAAGTAACTACATAAATCTCTTTGATATTTTCATTTTTGAGACTAATTTATAATGTTGTTACTACTTTTGTTTTTGTGGAATCGGGGATTGAACTCAGACCTTTTTGCTTGCCATGGAAACACTTGTTCCACTGAGCCATCTCCCCAGGGTGTTGTCACTATTTTTATGTTCAGATTATTGTCAGCTTAGTGTTATTGTATTATGCAGACATTCTTCAGACTGTGTCCCACAGGTAAATGAATTCTAAAGTAATTTGTGTTTGTAGCTCAGTGGTAGAACACCTGCTGAGAATGAAGAAAGGCTTAGGCTCCATTTCCAAGCATCCTGGAAATTGCAGTACCTTTTGGTTTAACAGATTACCTGAAAGGTGTTACCTAAAAATCACCCTACCTGCAACTAAGCTTAAGTCTGACGTGGCCCTCTCCAAATGTCTCCTACATGACCAATGGAAGCATTCTGCCTCTCTGAGAAGACAGAATTCAGACAATGCTCAGCACAATACTTGAGGCAAAAAAAGCTCTCTGTCCCCCAAAGAAGTGACTTCAGTATGACAATGGGACTGCACAGGATCCACTTTATATTCCCATTTCAGGAGACTCCCTCGGATCTCAGAGAAGGAACATGCACTCTGACAGGCTGGTTCTCTTACCAGCATGACTTCTTTTCATTAAAGTGGAAACATGAAAGAAAAGATGAGAAATGATGTAGCAAACCTTGAAAAGATAGTAAGAAGTGAGCTACTGAGGTAGTACTGATGCTAACCAGCAGAGAACAGTAAGTCTGCAGGGAAGCCAGCAAATCATCTGTAGAGAGAAAAGTAAATACTTATTTTTTATATTTCTGTCAACCTGTGTACTACAGCGTCTACCAAACTGTATGTGCGTGATAGGGATCCTGTATGCAGAAAAGCGTGTGTTAAAGCAGTGCTGTGCCATTACAGCCAGCCGTGAACAGTACAGTAACAGAGCAGCACGATATTTGAGTGAAGAGCTATCTCAGTGTGAAAAGTGGTCACAAGGCTCAGAAGTTCTTCATCAAAGAAGGCAGGAATTGTTTAAAAGTTCTAAAATTGTTCAAAAGGTCTAGCATTCCACTGAAGCAGCGAGATTGGAATCTGCCATTAGTCTAACCATCTGACCAATGAAAGTATGAAAGTTTGCCACTGCAAATTTGCAAAACACTTAACCCAGCAAGCCAGAGTGGTTGCCTAGTGTGTGTAGGAGCTAGATTCAGTCTACAGAACTGGGGAAAACAAGGTCTAAGAGAGTGAAAATTGCAAAAATTTACCAAGAATCAGTTATCTGGACTTGTAGAATATAATTGAAGCTCTAATGTAATAGTCTCCATAGATTTTTTACATTCCGTTACTAAATTTTTTTTTTTTTTTTTTTGTCTTTTTGAGACAGGGTCTCACTATGCAGTTCAGGCTGTCCTTAAGCTCACTTTGTAGCTCAGGGTGGTCTCGAACTCACAACAATCCTCCTGCCTCAGCCTCCCGAGTGCTGGGATTACAGGCGTGCGCCACCACGCCCGGCTAAATTTGTTCATTTCAATGTAAAACTAATATTTTAAATCCCCTATCACCAATGTGGATTTGAATGGATCCTAATCCAGTGTTTGTTTCCTTTGGAAGAAAAGAAAACTTGAACACAGGCAGTCAGGGTAAACACCTCATAACTATGAAATGGACAACAGAATGCCTAATAATCTTATTAGGAACTGTGATGTTAATGGATCGACTTGTTCCAAGTGAATAAAATCTGATTTCTCAAAATATCTTTTAATCTCTCAATGCTCATTAATTAGCTGTTCAGAAGAGTGGACCCTGGAACAACTAAGTGAGTAAGGGTACTCCCCTTCTCTTGGTCGAAAAACTATGCTCACCTAATTTTTTTTTTTTCTGTTTTAGATAATGAGGTCTCTTTCTTGAAATTTTGGCGATGGTTTCACTTTTATAATATTATAAATAATAATCCTTAAAAGATTGCTTTAACAATAAGGTTTTTTAATTAATTTTATTGAGAAACAAATAGCAATGAGACAGTTTCAAGACAGGTTAGTAGGACAGTTACAATAATTAATGCATTTCATATTGTTGTCTAATTTTTGATTCTCCAAAACTTAACTACTAGCACTGTAGCCTACTGTTGACTGTAAGCTTACTGACGTTGTGAGTAGTCAATTAAAATCACCTATGTGTTATATATGTGATACATGGTGAAAGACAAGTGACAATCATGAGAAGTCAGTGTTCATACTGTAGGTATCCAATGGGAAGCCGGGCTAGTCAGGCTGTGATGGGCAGTACCATGTCCCTCTTTATGAGCAGACACTCATGAAGCTGGAGAGCACCTTTACAACAGGAGGCGGCTCTGGAATTGTTACCGGAGTTTAGCATGTGATCAATTCATTTAGGGCAGATATGACTTAATATTGCATATTTTGTTTCTTACATTTGAATATAAATGGTGCCACAGGTACTGTACATGAGTGAATTTTGATAAATTTTAATTTTGTAATAAATTTCTATACAGTAATAGAGGATCAAAATAGATTGGTAACTACGCATATTCTATGAATACTTTTTCCTTAGGTTTTTTTTTTTTTTTTTAATTTCAAGGCTACACCATGATTGGGTCAGCAAAAGTTTTGAAATTATCACAAATCTCAAAAAACACTAAAATCATTCTTAGCTAAAAATAAGTCTTTTTAAAAATGGCATTCTATATTTCAAACACATGTTCAAAGGTCAACTGTAATTTGCTCTGAAAATTTTTTCACAAATCAGTATGAAGCTAATAATATTCCAATACATATTTGCAATTTAAAAAATTAGATTGATTCGTATTTTTTAAAGTATATTATCCTTATATTATTATTAATATCATCATCATCTCTTGAAATTTTAATGATTTTTTTCAAGAACCTTGGGAAATAATTAAATTGTATGTGAAGAATTTAGTACCATTAAAGTATCTCATGTTGGCCAAATAGCCCCCGGTGTTCTGAGACAGCCATTGAGACTGGGCATGGTGATGCGCACCTGTAATCCCAGCATTTAGGAGGCTGCAAACAGGCCATCACTATGAGGCCAATCTAGTAGTGAGACTCTGACCACCCTGTAGACCCTTCCCTAAAATACAGAGATAAAGGAAAAAAAGTATCTAAATAACTTGTCCTTGCTTTCACTTCAGTTTGAGTAAACCTTAATATGTTCCTATTTTCAGATTACTAGTTCTGTTAGTCACAATTTTGCTTAATCACGAGACTGTCAAAGTCCATTTATGACATGAATAGATGTGATTGTGAAAAAACTTTACAGTATAAAAGGCCCCAAAACAAAACATACGTGGTTCTGCATCACATATACCCAGCAGTTCTTACTCTCAGAGGAGGCTGGACCAGAGCCTCACCTGCGACTAGGCTAGAAAAAGGAACAGAAGAACAGTGCATGTGTCTATTAGTAGTTCAGCCCCCAAACATTTACTCTCTCAACAAACTGCTAGGAGTTTATTATGTTTTAATTGTGAGACTGAAGATCATAGTGATCCCAACTATATTTATCTCAATATTTGCCATGCACTGGGCATTACCCTGAGTTTTATACATGCTGCATTAAAGTAGTTTGACTTTTTTTTTTTTTTTTTTTTTTTTTTTTTTTTTTTTTGTCTTTTTGAGACAGGGTCTCACTATGCAGTTCGGGCTGGCCTTAAGCTCACTTTGTAGCTCAGGCTGGTCTCGAACTCACAACAATACTCCTGCCTCAGCCTCCCCAGTGCTGGGATTACAGGCATGCGCCACCACGCCCGGCTAGTTTGACATTTTTAATTACCAGGCTAATCTGACATAGAGTAGTTTAGGCTCACTGGAAGATTAGACCATGAATTGCAGAAGTACATGCATGCATGGCAGTGAATCTGCGATGCTATCCCTGGTTGAGAATTTAGAAGCACAAATGAAGTGTTTTCCTCTCAATTATTAAATTTCTATCTTTACAAAATTGTCCTCAAAATATTCCTATACTTACTGGCTATGCTGGGATGTAATCCTTTTCACAGGTCACTATAGGATGTGCTTTCTTCATTAGGCATCCCTTTCTTTCTCTGGCTGTTGTGTATATCTTTTCTTAGATTCATATCTAAGACTTTTCATGTAGCTTATTTTTAATACAGTATTGTGCCTGGTGTGCAATGTAATGTCACCAAATGCTGGCTCTTTTTTTTCTAATTCTTAATTCTCTGTGGCTCTTAATCGTATCCAGAGCAGAAGCCTCCCCCCCGCCCATGCCATGACATTTTAAGGAAGCCAGGTTGAATTTTTATGACACGCTCTGCTTTTAATTGAATGAAGATCTCAGCAGATGCTTAGCTGGTTCATGGTTCCCATAAATTTTACATTTTGTATCTCTGCCAACTTTTAAAGCTGCTTTAAGAAAGAACCTTCTCGCATTCTTTTGCCACTAATACAGTGTCTCCCCGACACGTCAAGGGGTCACGCCATTGATTCGCTCGGAGCGCCTTCACTCATTCATTTCCGTATCACGTGTCAGTCAGTCACTGGAGAGTGTGTAAGACATTTCAGAGGTACAGAGATGATTTACACCGCTTGTTCTTCATCTGGCCTCTGAGTCGAGCAGTTACTCCAATATTTTAGTCAGGGGTGCTCTCTAGTGTTTTGCCGCAGATGTTTCCATGTCATAAAATTGCAAGATAAATGACTGCTTTTTATGTAAAAATCACATTTGAAGGGCAGCTTCTTTGTTTGGGGCATTCTGTTCAAGTAAATCATGATCACAGGCATGGGCTGTTTCCTCAGAGGGGTAGCTGGTGCCCTGTGGGGGAACTTGTACTTGCTTATTTTTTTTTTTAACCTGAGTATGGAGTAACAATCCGTGGGCTTTTGTCTAGCCTCTTGGGAAGAGCGTAACGGTGAATAAATTGAAAAAGCAAACTTTAAATATGTGTTTCTATTCAGAAAAATGACAGCTCAAGCTTTCAACAACAAAATAAAACTTTTTAGCAGGTTAAAAATACGTAGATGCTTTGTGTTTTAATAATCTGGTATTAAGGCCCGGAATATAGCTCAGTGACATAAGCTCCTGCCTGGCAAGCACATGGTCCTGAGTTCAATCCCCAGTACCAAATCATCATCATCATCCGGAATCTTACGTTTATGTATAGTGTATTTTTAAGCATGAATATTATTTATGAAATAATTTAAATGGCCTTAGACATTCTAAACCAAATTTAGTTCCATTAGAAGATAGATAAACTACGTTTTCCGGTTGTTTAAACCTTGGGAAAACCCCTAATAAAACCTTATATGTCTTCATTTCTGCCTTTTAATCTTCTCTTCCTTCCCTACAAAAGTTTCTCCACCCCAAATTTACTTCCTGACCAGCTGCCAATTTTCTTGGCTCTTGGCTTCTTCCAGGTCAAGAGGGCCTAATTTTAATGTGTAATTATTTTTGGTTGTAAAAGAAAATAGTGAATAAGTAAAAAATGTCACATTATATGCTTTATCCAAGAGAATTCATCAGTCGCCTTTGTGCAAAAGGTTAACTTAATTCTAACAGTTAGAAAACAGGTGCAGATTCTTTCTGACATTGAATATATCCAGGAAGTTTGTTAAAGATTTCTCTGAAATTTCTGCTTGTATGACCTTCTTGGGGTCTGTCAGATATATAACAGATGCAGAGATTGTCAGTTACTGTTGAATATTTGACAAAAACAGACATAAAAGACAGGCATTTACCAATGAGACTCTTCATGTTAAAGAAAAGGCCAACCAACCATATTCATTCAGATAATGTTCTTTGCATGACATAAATTTTCTGTTTTGTGCTTGCAAATTTTGTTAGGATAGAGAGAGTACATCCTTTTTATTTTTTTAATGTATTTAGTACAGGATCTACAGGGTCTCATTACACAGATCAGATTTGTAGAGATCCTCCTGTTTACAGCCTCCCAAGCATTGGGATTATAGGCAGGAGTCGCCATGCCTAGTCTCAATTACTGTCTCAACACACACTGGGGTTGGGGCCATCACCGAAAGCTGGGGATCGAGCTGTGGGCCCTGTGTCTGCCTAACCAGGCACATTAGTCCACGGAGCTATCTGGACAACCTTGAGCACATCTTTTATATTCCTTAAATGTAGTTATTTTATCACTGATAAATAATTACATTCACTACATTATTATTTTTTTCCTGTAGAATTATAAAGAAAAAGAAATTTTAAAATTGGTGATATCTTTACTATGTACACACTAATGGCTACATGTATTCATCATTCATTCACACATTTGATACCATCAATATTTATAAAAGCACTCCTTTTTGTTGTGGCCAGTTGAGCCCACCTTAGGTGTGAGGCTGGTGTGGCATGTGGTGCTAGGGATTGAACCGTGGTCCCTACTCACTTGCCTAAGCAGGCGCTTTAGACTGCTGAGCTATCTCACTGGCTCCTATGGAGCACTCTTTTTTTTTTATATAAAACACTCCTGACCACAGATCAGCTACAAATTGTCCAAAACACTAGCAACACAGCAACAAACAAGAGGGAATTCTGCATGATATGATATTTATATTCCAGTTGGGGGAGTTCGCAGGGTAAGTGGAGTGACAAAGTTGCAGACAAAGTTGATGATAAGCATTTGAGAATGGAGCAGTGTATCAGGTAAAATAGTAATGAATTGCAGGGTGGAGAGATCACTTTCTCAAGAAATTGATGGAAGGCTGCTCTGAAATGATACTATTTAAGACAAGACATAAATGCAATAAAAAAATAAACTTTTTGTATGATTAAGGGCAAAAGGAGCAGAAAATACAGTACCCTGAACCTGGACTATAATGATATAAAACAGACTATGACATGTTTTTAAATATCAAATAGGAGAGACTTTTTTTGTTGTTGTTTGTTTTGCTTCGTATTTAGTGCAGGGTATACAAGGTCTATAGGGTCTCACTATGTAGACTGGACTTGTAGTGATCTATCGGTGTCCAACCTCCCAAGCACTGGGATTATAGGTGTGTTCACTGGGTCTCAGTTGCCGTGGCTTCCTACTTCACAGTGGGTATCAAACCCTGGCTGTGGCGCTCTTTCTAAGTAGGTGCTTTAGTTTGCTGAGCTATCTGGCCAGCTCTAAGACTTTGTTATTTGAAAGATACTCTGAAGTATTTGTGACTGGTCTAACATTTCATTCAAATATAAAGAAGTAACAAATCTATAGAATTTAAAAAAGAAAGGCTGAGAAACATTTCTTGTCACTTGGAGAGTATAAATCTAAGAAGGTAAAGAAGCAAGTGGAAAGAATAATTAATCCTGTAGAGGAAGAGCCAGGCAATGCAGAAAGTATGTAAAAGAGTAAAGATACATTGAAATTGGAGAGGAACTAGGTTTTCCAAAAATTTTAATAAAGCTATAAAGAAAAGATGACTACAAAAGAGTGTTTTATTTTGGCCATGGCCCTCTGCCTACAATATCCAAAGATGAGGCATAAGAGAAGACATATTTGATTAATCGCTACTTTTTCATCAGATTTTTAGTTGGGTCATAATACATAATATTTTATACACATTCCTGAACACCATGACACAAACATTGACCTCATTTCTGTGTCTAGAGCAATGCTGATTTATTATTAAAAGAAATCTAGGGTATGACAGCTTTTCTATATTAAAGTTTGTAGTGTATAATATTAAAGAAAACATGAAAACTTGAATGAATCTAATACCCAAAGTAAAAGAAAGCAATATTCACCCGCTATACTTGTAATATGACAAGTCAAAACCATATATGCTATTGTATCTAAATCTTCCTATAATAATTTTATAAAGGGGGCTTGCGGGTAAGCTCAGTTGCTTAAGAGCCTGTTGGAGCAAACTCAGTCTGGTTCAGGGGGCCACAGTTTGATCCTCATGTTACTGTGCCTTACCAGACCCACCCCTAAGGCAGCCTGAGCCAACCAAAACATAATAAAAATAAAAATAATTTTATGAAGATAGTTTTGAAAATCAAAGTGTTTCAAAAGTTTGAGAGATTATATAGTTCATATAAGTTGTACTTGGTATATAATAGCTAGGAGCAGGAGAGATAGCTTGGAGATCTAAGTGCCTGCCTGGTAAATGCACGGACCAGGATTTAATCCCTAGTACCACATGCCTTGCTGGCCCTGAGCTGTGCTGGCCACCGAAACCAGGCATGGTGGTGAATACCTGTATTCCCAGAGGAGGCTGAGGCAGGAGGATCACTTTAAGTCTGAGCTGCATAGTGAGACCCTGTACTGAATGAATAAATAAAGATGGATAGACAGAGAGATATGCTAATATTAGTTTTTATAATAGGCCTATTATGTTATAAATGATTCACAGTAACATTATCTATTTTATGTAGAGAAAACTTTGACTTAACCAGTTACCTATCATTACAAACTTATTAAATATCAAAACAGTAATTAGGGCATAGTAACCTAACTTTAAGATTATGTTCATTATTTTAAACATTGATTTGTAAACTCAAAATACTTTTCTCAGGAGATTGAAACAATGTTAATGAAGAAGAAATATGCATTTTCATGTCATTGATCTTGTTTAATTAATTAACTGAATTATTATCAAGGGTTATTTGTCTCACTGGGATTATAGAAGGTGATATGGCTTACGTGCTTACAAAAGTTTAAGCAGTTGTCTTTCGTCCTCTCGTCTTACTCGAGGTGCTTCGGTGTTGTCTGTTTCCTGTCCTACCTATTCTCTGCTCTGCTTCTTGAACTGTATCTTGCTTGCCAAAATGCTCCACTCTTGCAGGCCCTGTGGAAAGCAAACAGTCAGGAGGCAGAGAAAGACCAGGGCGTTGCTTGGTCCTGGCACCCTTGTGTGCTTCTCAGGCTGGGTCGGTGCTTTGTGGCGAGCCTCTTCCCACCTCCACCCCCTCCTTTTCTCCCATCACAAGATGACCTGGAAGGCTTGGTGGTCCCACCCCTCTTTTAGATCTTGCTGTGAATGAGATGGAAGCTTTCTGACTCTGCTCAAATAGGGGTGTTTAAACTTCCCCTTATACTAGGAAGACCATACAATATTTACACATGTGTGTCTGGTTTATTTTACTTATGAGTATATGTTCAAGTGGCATCCACTTCAGTATAAATGCTTCAAACTTATCATTCTTAACAGCTGAGTAATACTCCATTATATAGAAATACCACATCTTTTTTCAACCATTCCTCATGTGATGGACATCTTGGTTGTTTCCAAGATTTTGCTATCACACATTGTGTTGCTATAAACATATATCACTATGATACAATGTTTTCAGTTCCTTTGGGAAAATTCCCAGTAGGGGGATAGCCAGCTTGAATGGGATTTCTAGTCCTACTCTTTTGAGGAGTCTCCATACTGACCTCCACAATGGCTGTACCAGTCTACATTCCCACCAGGGAGAAGTGTTCCCTTTTCCCCACAACCTCTCCAACATTTGTTGTTGGTTGATTTCCTTATGATAGCCATTCTTTCTGGAGTGAGATGGTATCTCAGTGTTGTTTTTATTTGCATTTCACGAATGGCTAGCGATGTGGAGCATTTTTTCATGTATTTATTTGCTTCTTTAATTTCATCCTCTGAGAAGTGTGTATTCATCTCCGATGCCCATTTCTGAATTGGGTCTTTAAATTTGATGGCCCTGTTTTATCTTAGTTCTTTATATATTCTAGACAGTAGTCCTCTGTCTGATTGCTTATTAGTTAGGATTTTTTCAAAATTTGTGGGTTGTCTTTTCACTCTGTTGACAATTTCTTTCGACACACAGAAGCTCCTTAAGAAGAGTTGATTCCAGTTGTTGATTCTTTCAAGTGTTTCCTGTGTGAATATATGTTTGTTCATGAACTCTTTACCTACCCTTATGTCTTCAAGGGTCCTCCTACTTTCTCTTCCAGGAGATTGAGTGTTTTTGTTTTAATGTTTAGATCTTTAATCCATTTTGACTTTAACTTAGTGCATGGTGATAGAGCTGGGTCAAGTTTTAGTTTTTGGCATGTACAAAGCCATGTTTTCCAGCACCATTTGTTAAAGAGGCTATCTTTCTCCCAGTGAGCTTGTGTAGCCCCTGTGTCGAAGATCAGATGGCTGAGTGTGATTGTAGATGCCTCTGCATCTTCTAATCTATTCCCTTGTTTAAACATTGGTCTTTTCATCATTCAGTCAGTAGCTCCAAGTTAAATTCCTTCTATTTAAAATACCTAGATCATCTTCTATTTTTCCTGAATAGACCCTGACTCCTGTGACTTCTCAAAACCCAAATATAGACTCTGTCACTAGCATGACTGAGATTATGAAACCTGAAAAAAAATGAAATGGAATTTAGACAAACTAAATTGCTAGCATCAAACATTGTTTTCTAGCAGTAGATTCAAGAAAATTTATGAAATCAGTATGAAAATCAAAATCAAGCAATGAACCTTGAGTTTGTACCAACACCTGTTCTTCCATATGAAATACTTGTAACACTTCTCTCTTTCATTTTATTTTTTTAATTCTTTTTTTTTATTAATTTTATCTTTTAATAGATTGCAAATTGAAAATAAATTATTTACAAACATAAATGAATAGAACAATAAAAATTGTCCAAAATAAAAATGAAGAAAGAATTTACAGATCAGTCATAATAGTTCACTTGTCAAAAACAAGAAACTTATATTCATATAATTAGAATTCTCAAAGTAGAAAGGAGAAAGCAATAAATATTTAAAGATTTAAAATTTTGGAATTTAATTCAACTCATAATACCACATTTCCAAGAAAAATGAACCTTTTACACATAAAATTTAAATAAAATCATACCAAGATACACAAAATAAAATTATCCAAAATTTATCATAAAGAAAAACATGATTAAAGCACATATATATAAGTATTAGCTATAGAAGCACAAAATTAAATAGCATCTTATTCCACATTAGAAAAAAAAGGACCAAGAGCATAAGAAACTAGACTAACTAAAAGACTGAAAACAAAAAAATATCCTCTTTGAATTTTATACTTAGCAAACATACCTTTGAAAATTAAAAGTAAAATATTTTCTAGTTATACAAACTTGAAATATTTTAATACCTCCA
>PVKA01028879.1:0-28916 GCA_004027165.1 Ctenomys sociabilis
TAAATTTAATTAAGTTAAAATTAAAAAAAAAAAAAGGAACCCACAAACCTCCAACCAGTGGCCCAGCTCAGTAAGAATCATGGGAAGTGGGGTCTGAAACTCCAAGCAAGGAAGAGCAGTGGGCAGGGCCAATACTACCCAGGTGAGAAAAACCAGCGCCCGCGGGTTCTGGCTTTGCCTGGGACTATACAGAATGGGGTGTACGCATCGCCGCAGGAGTGCAGGTAAAATTCCTGGGACGTGGCTTGGTCGTGGGGGCATAGTTTGTGGACTGGGCCTACCAGGGCCTAGCGAGGTTGCAGCGCGGTCTGCCTGGAGAGATGCGAGCAGTCGGAAGAGAAGCTGCCAGAGCGCTGGGGCCTGTGGTGTATAAGGAGCCGGCAGTCAGAGGGGTCGGGTAGCCCCGTGAGTCCGTTCAAGAACACACCCGGCCCGGAACCCGCCCCGCAAGCCTCACAGCCTCTGGACGGTCGAACTTGGCGCGGCGGAAGATCTCGGGGTTGGGCCCGGCTGGCAGCGACCGACTCAGTGCAGCAATGGCATCCAGCAATGTCCTGGCCCCGGCCCGAACCCGGGCCGAGGCCTCTTTGTCCAGCCCGCGCCGCCGCCTCCCCATGTAGTCAGCAACAGGATTCCTTGGATCGCCCGCCAGGGTCCCCTCGGCCTATCACAGCCACTCAGGTCCAGCGACCAATCACTGTCTTAGCCGGGTCCCGCCCTGGCCCTATAAGCTGTAGACCTGACCTGTGGGCGCGGCCTACTCTAACTCCTGCTGAAGCTCTTCCGGACTTCCGGGACTGGCAGGCAGTTTTGTCCCATCGGAATTCTGGAGTCAACCTTCGCCCAACACCCAGCCTCGCCCTTAGCTAGCCAATCAGTGTGTCCTGCCACCAGTCACCTAGCAACCGCGAGGGGCGCAAGCGCCAAAGGCGCCCTCTGCCGCAGTGGAGGACCACGGAACATCTCGGCACCCAAATGAGCGGAAGCTCTACGAGAAACTTCCCAATCCCCACCGCCAGGAGGCACGCTAGGAGCCGCAGCGCCTCCTTGCAGAGCAGCGCGGGCGTCGGACAAAAGCGCCGCAAACCGTTGGGTCTCAACTAAGAGCCGAAAAGCACTCCCGCTCCAGTTCCCTCTACCCAGCCCCACCTGCTTCCTCCCCCTGCCTGTCACCTAGAAGTTCACCCGCACGGCCCCGCAGCAATCATGCGGAGGATGTGCGTCCTGGACGGATGGACAGATGGAGACACTCTTGAGCGTCTTCCAGCCCGCTGGACTCACCACCGCCCGATTCTCCAACCTCCCCAGCGGCCTGCGCTGTGAGCCCCCAGCACAGAGCATGCCTGCCTCCATCTCAACGCTGACGTCTGTATATTTCGTTTCCGGCGTCCCACCTCTGGTTAGTCTTTTCTCGGGGCTCTTCCTCTACCCAGGCCCAGCAGACCCCACTTCCCAAAGCCTGCCCCAGGTTAGGACCTTGAGCTACCCGAGTGCGGAAATCTCACAGGTGGGATCCTAGGGAAAGGAACTATAGCCCCACGCCACATCTGGCAGGGTCTGCTCTAGAGTTTGGGTGTACCTAGCCCTCAGTCCCGAGTGGGGCAACAGGAAGCTCAGACCCATTCGGTATCCCAGCTGTCTCTCCCCACCTACTGTGCAAAGTGATGTGCTGTACCTTCTGGAATTCCAGAATCAGCTATCTCACACACACACACACACACACACACAGAGAGAGAGAGAGAGAGAGAGAGAGAGAGCGAGAGAGAGAGAGAGAGAGAGAGAGAGAGAGAGAGGCACACACCATACAGCTCACCCTGGTGGTTCCTGCCCCACCACCGGACAAACTGAGGATTTCTGCAATGTTCAGTTACAACAGTGACCTCCAGGAGCCAAGGAGGAATGGCCTGAGGTGGGCAAGAGACTGACACAGTGTCACTAGTGAGAGTTTACCAGGAAGTTTCCAGAAAGCCCCTTCCACAGCTCACGGCCAGCACCCAAATACCATTACAGTGCTAGGAAAGAAAGCTGAGAAGGAACCCTACCTCTGGGTCCCCAATGAACAGCTGTGCACACCTTTATAAACATGAAGTCTGTCCCAGGGGCACAAGGACTGGGGTGGAATGGCAGGAAATAAAGGGGCCAGGCAAGGAGCCACCACAACTCCCCCAAAGCCTTTCAAAAAGGGAACTAACACAGTTGCAGCAGATTTACAACCTGACCTGGGCCAGGCCAACCTGAAAGCCCCACCCACTCCAGGCACCTCTGACCCTTTGACCCTATCCCTTGAGCCAGTACCACCCAAGGAAAGGGGCACCTTTGCAGGTCTGGGCATTAAAAAGCCTTGGACTCTTGCCCTACAGGGGACTCCACCCAGGACTTGCTGAGAAGGAGGGAACATGAGCTCCGTGGACCCCTAGCTCTAGCTCTCCTCCTCCACCCACTGGCTCATGCATAGGTGTGCTCTCCTAGTACACACACACACACACATGTCTTCCAAGTATTCAGTTTTATTGAGGACATGAGGGGCTGCTGGGAACCCTGTATCTCTAGAGATAAGGCCTGGTATGTGCCTGGATGACCAGTGGCCCAGCAGGTGGTCAAGGATGGGACCTCTGAAACCTGTACAGAGAGATAGAGACAGATGTGAGTACAGCTCTAACCCTGGTCACCAAGCCCCATACACAGTCAGTCCCCAGGCTGGAGGCAGAGTTATACCTGGGTCTACTTGAAGGTGTGACTCTCAGCACCACCCCGCCCAAAGCCTAGAGGAAAGAGGTCACCAGGTTAAAAAGGCAGGGCTGGGGCCAGAGAGATAGCTCAGTAGAATCCCAGGTTCCACCAAAAAAAAAAAAAAAAAAAGGCAGGGCTTTATACTGAGGAAAGGTCCCAGACCTGGGTCCCGAGAGCGTACCTTTGGGGCCAAACATGGCAGAGTAGCAGGGATGGTTGCAGTAAGGCTTGCCTTCATGCTGCAAAGAGAACAAAAGTGAGGGGGAAGTCCCCCATACCAGCCCCTCCCCCACCAACCTGCCCCCTACTTACCTCAGAGTGACCCCCAGAGGTCAACGTCTTTCCACACTTTTCACACTTCAGACAGGCCCGATGCCAGTCCTTGCCCATCGAGGTCACCCGCTCCGCTGCAAAGCAGACCCCCTGAGTCCCTGCTGAGCGGTAGGTATATCCACCCCTGGCACACCCCAGCTCCCATCCACCCACTGGTCTCTCCTGCCAGCCTGCCAGCCTGCTCCACGGGAAGCTCTCCAGTCCCCTCAGCCAATCCAAACAAACCAGAAAGACCCACAACTTCAGGCCCTTCCTGGGAATCTCAAGGGCGTGATCCCAAGAGGTTGATGACGGAGAAACACCACAGGGCTGGCTAGGGGTGCCCAGCCCCAGGGTCTGGGCTAGGCTACTAAGGTAATCAGCCTGGTGTTCTCCCTCTTCTGCCTTTCCGCGTGCGCCCTGAGGCGCACGGGACGGGAAGACTAGCGCTAGGGACCCAAGCGGGGCGAACTGCGCCGGGGGCGCTGGTTTCTGCTCCTGTTTCCGTTTAGTGCTAGGCGGCGCCCAGCCTGCCCCTTCCCGCCCAACGGAAACTCTGCCTGGGCGCACCGAGAAGGGCGTGCGGGGGGTGGGGGAGTGGCTGACAACACAGTGGGACCCAGACCCAGGGGATTAGTGGTCAAAAACCCCAGAGACCAGTAAGTGAGTGGGGTCACCAAGACCAAAGACGAGGAGACCCAAGATGAGGACCATGGGGGACAAAGGGACTTGGGAATAGAGGGTCACAGAGACAGGGAGAGTAGGAGCGGAAGACACAGGCAGAGATGCCGAGTGGGCAGAGACGTTAGGACAGTCGAGGCAGGAGACCTTATCCTCCCACTCGGGCGGTGCCGGTCCTCTCCACCGCACGACGACCCAGTGGTCGGCCCTAGCCCCGGGCCTTCCTCTTCATGTCGGGTCACCCCGAGAAGCTTTTGCTTCGGGGCACTCACCAAAGTACACCTCCTTCTCGCACTTGGGGCACTTGGGCATGGCGGCGCGTACAGGACAGAGATTACAGCGGACCTTGAGATGGCTGTGTGCGCGAAAACAGGGTGGAACCCTCGGGTCTAGTCTGTGCCTTTGAGGGACTCTGGGGGCCCCGCCCTTGATGCCCCGCCTCCGTACCCGCCCCCGAGCCCCGACTTGGACTTCAGGACCTCAAATGGAGGCGGGCCAGTCGCGAACTATGGACTGCTCACCCGCGCCCCGGGCGGGACCGGCCTAGCGAGGGAATAACGGGGTGCGGGACAGGGGATTCCTGGAGAGGGGTGCTTCAGAGTACCCGCCCGGGTGCATCTCGAAGTCCCTGGGAAGGTGTGTCTCCCACCCCCACCCACCCCTCCCCCTCCAGGCCACAGCCTGCACCTGTCGAGAGTCCGAAGTCTGTAGAAGCTTAGGAGGGAACAAAGTCACTTCTGAAGTGTGTAAAGCAATTAACATGTGAGAGGGTCTTCTCACACTTCGGGTTCCCCTAGTAAGAGGCTGAGACACAGAATCTCAATACTGCGTAGGGCTTCCAGCCCACCAGGTTCAGGGGGCCATCCAGCCACTGCCAGCTCCTTTCACACCACTGCTTTCTGAAACTCACAGCAGGGACATCCCTGGGGAATTTAAAAAAGGGAACTCCAGGCAGAACAGCCCCTCCTCCACAGGACATTTGAGGAGGTCCCAGTGAGCTGGAGGCAGAGAACAGTAGGCCACCCTTAGGCTGCCTCAAAGATTCTTAGGTGGGGAATGTGTCTTATCTCTGGGAATCGCCCAGCACTCACAGCAGTCCAAGTCGGAGCTCAGCTAAGGCGGAGGCTGCCCAGCTGGTGCCAGGCAGCGATGTCTTGGGGAGCCTCCTTAACTCAGACCTCTTCCTGGGTGGAGTTCCTGTGTAACACTCCAATGCTGGGCTCAGCCAAGCATTGTATTATAAGACCCCTCACCTTCCTGCTCTATGGACACCCTATGTCCCTATGCCCTGTGGAGCCATTCCCTCCTCCCTACACTCCCAGCCCCAAGTCCTTCCCCTCATCTTGTCCTATTCCTTTCAGCCACTTCCTGCCAGCTTCCTCCTTGCCAGATACACCCATCTCAAAAAGAGTGGGGCTAAGGGTGTAGCTCAGCAGTATAGCACCTGCCTGACAAGCACAAAACTGAGTTTGATTCCTGATACAAAAAGAAAAGTCTGACTGGGCATGGCAACACCACAGGTCTGTAATACCAGCACTCGGCAGGCTGAGGGAGGAGAGTTACCATGAGTAGAAGCCCAACACAGTCAGTTTAAGGTCACCTTGAATGGCATAGCAAGATCCTGTCCCAAAACAACAAAACAAAATTATGATGTCACTTCAGACTGTCCAGACCCTTCCTGCAACAGTGCAGCCCACTCTCCCTGCCCTTGTTATCCACCCAGACTGCAGCTGGGTATCCCCATACTCCCTTCCCTAAAGCCCACCTGCCTACTGTCACCTCAGGCCTGGCTCCGAGGGAGGGGAAGCCTTGCTTTGTCCCATCCCAAGATGCCCCTTGACCAAGACATCACATGTCCCTAATAGAGGCTGAAACTCCAGGGAGTCCCCACCCATGTGACTAGGGCTCCTCCCGGCCTCTCTCCCCAGCCCCTCTCTGAGGCCACAGCTCTGCCTGAAGCAGGTTGCCCCTTGCGCTGCTGGGCACAGGCACCACTGGGTGGCTGCTGGTCTCAAGGCCACTAGCCCAGTGATGCTTCCCTTTTTCTTCCATCCCTTGGGGTCTCCTCACTAGTCTACTGACTTCCCAGTCCCCTTACCCTTGAAAGTAAAATAGCTCTAGGGAGACAGGGAACAGCTAAAGCCGAGATGCAAACAAATGGCCCAAGGGCCAGGGAGGGGTAGAGTCCTCTTTGTGCAGTTTCCAGGGTACCTGTTCTAGGAACTTGGAGCATTCAGCATGTGGCTCTACTTAAGGTCTGTGCACACCTCAACCCAGAGCCTGGGAGCCACATACACATACTGAAGGCATCTTACGTGGCTCTTTCAGGGATTTGGGATCATAAACAGGGTCCTGGCATACATCGTCATGTTTTGTCCAACCTTACCCACCCAGATTCTAGGAGAGGAGTCTCAGAGCTTCACCCAGGTGATATTTGTTGGGGCAGGTGAACAATGCTTCAGTCCTCAGCCCCTTCCACAGCCCCACCCAAAGGAGGACTCCTTTCACATCTAGACTGCAGCTCTGTCCTACCAGGGAGCCCCCTGAAACCTCAAGGAATCCTTCCTGGCCACCCCTGATGTTGTTCTTATTGGCATGGTTACATGGCAAGGGAAGGATGTCAACAGGGGCAAAGGCCATAGGCCATGCCCATGTTGGTACACTATTTTTTCCAGAGGTACATGCAAAGACACACTCAACCATACTCACACAGGCACACACAGAGACACAGACACATGCAGATTGCAGGGACATGAAGATAAGCACACACACACACACGCACACACACACACACACACACACACACACACACACACACCATCTCTGGACCCCTCTCGACTCCAGCCACAGGCCAATGTGGCCTCAGTGGCTTTCTCCCTCTGCTTTCCGCCCACCATCCTGCGTGTGGGTTGGACTCTAATCAGTGGCAGCCTCAACCCTGTCCTCCACCCAGCCATCAACCCTAAAACCAGTACCTTTTGGGTACCCACACAGGTGCAAGTCTATTGCTCCTCCTGCCCTAAACTACTCCATTCCTGCCCCACCTGTGTTGGAGGCTACAAGCACCGAAGGTAGAATAAAAAGAACAAGACACTGAGCTCCCTGAAGCCTGCCTCAAGGCCTGTACCTAAAAGTTCAGCCCTTTTAAGGATGCTGAGTGCTTGGAGACTGGGGTTAATTTAGGGTTCTTTCCAGGCTCCTGGCCTCGTCTACACACACCCCTGCGCCCCCAACTGGACAGCTAGAGAAGGCAGGGCTGGGTCCAGTGACCTCTGAGGAATCCCCACCATCCCCACCTAGAAAGACGCTCCTCAGACTACAGAGCAAGGTTCCTGTCCTCCACTCTTCCTTCATCCAGCACCTAGCCCAGAGCCCTACTGAGGGTATGAAAGGTATGAAGAATCCCCCAGAACTTAAGGTGCCAACACAGGCTACAGGAAAAGTGTTCAGGGGTGAAGGGAAACTTGATCAGGGCCCTGAGTCCACTTTCCAATGCCCACCCTCCTCCAAGGAGCAGTCCAGGACAGTCACAGTTCCCAAGGCCTATTTTCAGCAACTTGTCTCTGGGGACCCTGAGCTGGCAAGAAATCTGGCCTCTGGTGGGCCTGTTGGGCCAAAGCCCATGGCTGGGTGGGAGGGCTGGATGCTGCTTCCCAGCCAGGCTCCTTTACCCTTCAGCCCCTGCTTCAGAAGCCAGGTAAGGAGGCTGCTGTGGAGGGATAGGGCTCCCCAACCTGTCATTCCCTAACAGAGATAGAGCCCTGCCTTACCTTTAACCTGGCCAAATGGGGTACCCTTCCTTTCCCTCTCCCTCAAGGCTGGACCTAGGACCTAATATGCTTCCTTGGCAGAACAGCGTCAAATTCCAGCTTCACCATCAAGCAGCTGAGGCCCCAAGCCCACTGCACAGCCAGCCAAGTCCTGCAAAATAGTTACCCACACCTGGTTGCCCTGCTCTCTGGCTAACCTTAGCCTGTGCACACTGGCAGCCTCAAGCTACAGGCCCATGGTGATTTCCTGCTCCCTAAATTCATCAGTTTAAAATCAGCTGCCAGTAAACTGGACCTAGGGGAAACAGGGCATTTTGTGATCATCCCAAGTCCTACAAAAGATCTGGAAAGAGCCTGGGTAAGGAGGACCCAAGGCTGGAAAAAATAGCAGGCCTGCTGTAGGGTCACTGCCCAAAGGAATTTGGGTGGGGCCTGGAGCATGAGTTTAGGATCAGAGCTCGGGATCCTATAGAGTGGGGACCTAAGCAGCATGGACTGATCCCACCCACCCAGAGACCCTGAGGTGCTTGTATGGGAACTGCAGCTGGAACCCCACCAGCATAGGGACAGACCAGGCAGAATGAGGTGTCTGGGTTGGGGCATTTCTGAGAATATCTTGAAGGTGTCTCAATGAGCTCAGCAGCCTCGGACAGTGCTGTGCAGAGAGCACAAGATTCCTAAGGCTCCTTACATGCAACTCTCAGAGGGCCTGAAGACAAAGGTGGTCAGATGGTATTTTGGAATTAATTTACAGGCTGGGTGACAGTCCAAGAGCAAGGCTTGTGGGCAACCTCCTGGAGAGGTGGGGAGAGCTGGATCCCAGGGCAAAAGCATCCAGTCCCCCTCCCTTCCATCCTGGGGGGATCAGGAGCTGATGCCACCGAAAAAGCCACGCCCAGCAACAAAGCCCAAACAGTAGCAGCAACAACAACGCCCTGGTTTCTATGGCAACCCCTGGGAAACAAACACAGCAGCGTCATCTTCCCCAGCAGGAAATGGTCTGGTCCTGTCTGCTCCCGCCTGGGTGGGGAACAATGCTGGCCGCAGGGCTAAGGGACGGATCTGCTGATCTGCAGGCAAGACCACACTCTCAGCTCCACCCAGCCCAGTGAGGTTTTGTGCCCTATTTCGGAGAGCATCTCCTCCATGTTTTCTCCCACTCAGCAGAGGTCAGAACATCCCCGTGGAGCCCAGGAGTGTGCGTTGGGCTCCTGCGTGGTGAGCTCTGGGCAGAAGTTGACAATGAGCCCCCTTGCAGGGAGGGACCCAGCCGCATCTCTTAGTAGGAGTTAATGGAGATACCTTCTTCTACCTCTCCTCCGCATGGGAAATTTACTGGCTAAAATTCAGGCTGCCTCGGGGGCAGGAGGGGCACTGCCAGACAGAGCCAGCCCGTGCCCCACATGCAGGGACAGGGACACATGTGCTGCTTGAAGGACAATGGGCCTGGCTTCCAGCCTCAGCTGTGCCAGCCTGTGGTCTGGAGGGTGCTTCACAGGCCTGAAAGACACTGCTGTGGGGTGGCCAGGCACTCTTGGTGGCCTGGGAGCCTCTTGCTCCAGGTGGCAACAAGTGTGTGGTGCGCACTAGAGCAGAAGTCCCAGCCCAGGGCAGGGCGGGCACCACAGCAGCCGCAGAGCAAAGAACAGGTGCGCCCTCTTGTGGGCATCCTCAAAGTGGTGGGTGGAGGAAGCAACCAGTGGGGAGGCTGTAGGCCCCCAGGTATCCAGGACGTGGTCTGGGTCACGTGTGGAACCCAGACAATTTCCTTTATCATTCTAGATCTTGCTACTTAGGCAGAGACAGGCTGAAACCCCCAATTGCTCACCTGGATAAGCCATCTCCACCCACTAGAAGCCAGCCAAGTAAAGAAAGTGTCATCCTGGGAGAGGCTGGACCTGTACTGCACATACCCCTCCAACCTTCTAGGACCCTGCCCCTCAGCTGCCACCAGTGCCCCATTCTCTGGACAAGATGTCCCTCTCACTGATCACCTGCCCTACCTCAGGCTCCTGGCTCTATGCTCCCTGTTTTTTCCAAGGTCTGGATCCAGCTGCGGTAATTACCTCCCTAGGGTCTCAACAATGACCCAGCTCCACCTGCCCTCAGCCTGGGCCCTCCCTGGGATACCCCTTCCTCCACCCACTTCAGCCCTCCTGGATGTCTATTGGCAAGATGAAGACACTACAGTCTCCCACGCATCCTACAACCACAGACACAGAGCTGAGTCCTGTGATCCCCAAACCTTTATTAACAGCAAGTCTCAGGATGAAGTGTGAGCTATGTGACAGGGGGACAGCATGGGGGCCAGACAGAGGGGTGACCCTAGCCAGAAGGATGCTGTGAGCACGTGGCCATCACCGGCAAGCTGCAGCATAAATAATACTGGTGGGCAGGCATAGGCACAGGAGGAGGGCAGGAAAGCCACCTCATAAAGCCATCGGGGTCACGGGACACACAAGACACAGAGAATATTGGGGCGGGGGAACACACAGAACAGGAAAACACACGAGGGGTGTGGTGCACAAGGCTCTATGACACGGCCACGCCAGGCATGGGCTGGGCTTGGGCAGCTCTGTGGGTGATCCCTGCCTCCTCCTGGCAGGTGGGCTGTACTAAGGCAGGGCTAGGCAGCAGGTTACTGTGCCCCACAGAGCCAGTAAGGGGTCCAGCAGGGTCAGCTGGAGGAAGACAGGTCCCAGCCCCACAGAGGGCAGAGAGGCCTAGGGCTGAACGGTGCCTTCAGGGTCTCTGTCATAGATGTAGCTGCCCACAGCCCCAGTATTCACTCCTATGGAGATAGGAAGCTGAAGTGGTCAACCAGGGACTAACTGGGGCCTGGACAGGAAGAAGGAATACGGTACCCTGAACCCCTGGCCACACTCACCCTTGGGTCCGAAGAGGATTCCATAACAGGGCTTGTGGCAGTAGGGCTGGCCATCATGCTGCAGGCAGGATGGGGACAAAAGCACTGGGCACAAGCCCTTCTCCCCAGAAATGGAGATGCAGCTCCAAGGCCAATTTAAGATTGTTCACCTTGGGGGATCTCCTGGTCCCTAACCCTCCTGGGGATTCAATCCATCCATGCTCACCTCGGCATGGCCCCCTGGCGTCAAAGTCTTAGCACAGCGCTCACAACGCAGGCATGGCCGGTGCCAGTCCTTGCCCAGGGATGTCACCTTCTCAGCTGCAAAGGAGGGGCAGGTGACAAGGCTGCCCACAGACTCACAGGGGTGGGGCAGGGCAGAGCTCACTCACCAAAGTAGACCCTCTTGTTGCAGCGAGGACAGAGGTTGGGCTCCCCAGTGAATGTGGTCACACTGGAGGCTGCAGGCAGGTGGTGTCAGTGCAATCAAAGAACTCTGGCACGATGAAGCCCCGCCAACTCCCCCTGGCACCAAGGACCCCCACCTCTGCTGGGCCCCCTTGGGGGGCCACTGGCCTTTCGCTCCTCAGCACGGGCTGCAGGGGCCTCGATGGGGCCGGTTACTGGTGCACCCTCAGGAACAGGCTTCTCATAGATGTAGGAGCCCGCACCACCAATGTTCACACCTGCAGGTACTGGGAGTCAGTGACAGGGGCACACAAACCTCACCCCACCCAAGCTTTCTTGGAACCACAGGACCAGAATACCACCCTCCACCAGGACTGCTGGTGTCACAAGAGGTCACAGCCTATGACAATCACCTTTGGGTCCAAACAGTGTGGCATAGCAGGGCTTGTGGCAGAAAGGCTTCCCAGCGTGCTGCAAAGGAGGCAGTCACAGTCAGGCTGCAGACCCAAATCCTCCCCCTCCTCCCCTCCCCCTTCCCCTTCCCTGCTCACCTCTGCATGGCCCCCAGGTGTCAGCGTCTTAGAGCAGCGCTCACACTTGAGGCAGAACTTGTGCCAATCCTTGCCCAAGGAGCTCACCTTCTCCGCTGTAGGGGGGTAGGGATCAGTTTTCTCTGTACACACTGTCCCGGACTGTCGTCCCTATACCCCAGTTACAGGCATCTGTCACCCCTTCATGTCAGGTGTGACTCCTGGGCTCACTTGCCCCTCCTCCAAACCTGCTTGCTTTCCCTGGGGTATCTGCCTTCTGACACTGTGCCCCCACATCTGCTTTCCCTATACCTGTCCTACCTCACACCCATCCCCGACAGCCCCTCCCCCAAAAGGCCCTAACTGAGCTGAGGGGAGGCCCTGGCCTCCAGTCTGGGCTTTGGGAAAGTTAATCCTCCTCCCATGGGACCCCAAGCAGGACCCCATCTGTCTATATTTGGTTCCTCTTCCTAAGTCGAGATATCTCCCATACCCAGCCGCCTCCAGTTGCCGCCTGGGCGCCAAAGGTCTGAGGCCAGCTGCTGAGGACCAGGTGCCTGCCATCCCCAGCCTGTGGGGGGATGCTCAGCCACCTCCCAGTGAACGGAAGCCAGGCACCCTCATGGGGCTGAGGCAGGAAAAGGGTGGAGAGTACAGCAGGAAGAAGGGCTAGAGCAGAGCTGGAATTTCATGCCAGATTGAAAGCAGCACCAGCTAGGATACAACCATCCCACCAGGTAGCAGTAGCACAGCGCTCCCCTCTAAGTTGCAGTGTCCTTTCACTGGCCAGGCCTTTCCTGAACACCCCCATCAGGACATAGTCTACCTCAGAGGCACAGAGGTACTGATCTTGGGCCAGCAAACCTGGATCTTCCGGGTGGCCCTAGTGGGTCTTGAGTGCTGTTCTCCAAGGCCCTGAGGGAAACTGTTAGGCATGGTCCACTGAGCCTCTTCCTAGAATACCCCCACATGCTGTCACCACAATACAGGGCAATATCTGCTCAGGTTTTTTGTTTGTTTGTTTTTTTCTGGAATTGGGGAATTGAACTCAGGCCCTTGCACTTGCCAGGGAAGCGCTTATTCCACTGAGCCATCTCCTCGGCCCTCTGCGGTTTTCTGCAAGGCTCTGTCTGGACCAGGGCAGGTAGGGCCAGCTGGGAGGAGGTCAGGCTTGGCTCCCATACTGCCCTGGTGTCCTCTGGTAGCACTGCGATAAGGAGGTTGTCGGGATGCCCATCAGTGGCTGTGGCAGCTGCAGTTCAAGGCTGCCAGAACTATGCTGCCCCAGCCAGCTCTGGGACATGGGCCATGTTGGGGCAGACAGCTGACCTGCAGACCGCTGGCTGGGTCAATGACTACATTACAGGCTGGAGTTGGGAACAGAGGATCTTTTGGGAACAGAAGATCAATCAGACTAATGGCTTTGAGGGAGCTAGCTCCCTGCTCAACTGCCTGTGCTCTAGGGGACACAGAAGCATGGCACCCTGAGGTCCCCCTAGAATGTTCCCACTCCAGGGTGAGCTACTGGGGCACAGGATCCTAGAACTCCTGCCAGTGCCTTGCCACTGCCTCAGGAGGACAGAAGCCAGCTGGGTCTGAGGGCCTGTGTTCCCAATGAGAGCCCAAGCACAGCACTTTTCCGGTTGCCTGTCGGACCAGGCCCCAAGAGCTCCAAGCTGGCAAGGCTCAGGGCAGAGACATGGAGAGCCTGGAGACTATCCCCACCCTGAGCCCTCTCTAGAACAAGAAGCAGGGCTGGGCTAGCTCCTGAAGAGGCAGCAGGAAGCCTCTGGGCCGTCCAGGCCAGAAGCACTCCCAGCAAATCCGGATCTTCCTCCTGGGAACAGCAAACCACTGTGTGGCTTCCCCTCCTCCAACGGGCAGGGAAACTCATAGGCCAACGACCATTGTTCTTAAGATGACCAGGGAAGGAACCCTGGCTTCCCAGCCCTTTTGCCATCCCCCCTATTCTGGCTGGCCCCCTCTGTACCTCCGTAGCAAAGTGGAGAGGGTCAGCCAAGAAGGAGCAGAAAAAGGGGCGCAGACCAAGGACCACAACAACCAGGCTAGGGGGCTGTGGGCGGGTAGGGGACGAGAAACTCCGGGACACGGGAGGGAGGATCAGCCTTGTGCCTACCTGCACTGGGCCATCCGGATCTCCAGGAGCCCGGAATCCTGGCTACCTGCTGCTTTCTCAAACTCGCGGGACCCACAACTCAGGTCCATCCCTGCTCCACCCCATCCACCTCTGCGGGGAACCTGCCGCCGCCGGGCAACTCGCCCAGAGAGTGAGCGCGTTGGGACACGCGGGAGGCGAAGGCTCAGATCGCCTCCGCCTGGATAGAATCAAGAAGCCACTGGCCCTGGCCTCGCGCCCCGGGGAGACGTAGAAGGGGCTTGGGTCACGGCTCGAATCCTGCGCTGGGAGTAAGCGGGTCCCGAGACGGTAGAGCGTGGGCCGATCCCAGACCACGGCCCACCCGCCCCCATGACTCTGCTGGGCCCACTCGTACACTACAGCGATGGTCTGGAAGAACCGGAGCAACGCGCTTCAGCCGTCCCCGCGTGGACAGCCCCACCCCTGCCACGCCCGTGTGGGCAGTGCGGCGAGCCAGCATGCGTGGGCAGGGCGGGATGGAGGGACCCGCACTCACCGAAGTATACGGTCTTGTCGCACTTGGGACATTTGGAGGCCATGGTCTGAGTGTCTGGCCAGCTCGCGCCCTACGCCCGCTCTCCTCTCAGCGACACCGCCCGGCCCCGCCCGGCCCGCCCGCCGCCCGGCCCCCTAGCCTCCGCCCCCGCGGGCCCGCCATTGGCTCCCGTGTCCTAGGCGGGGCCTTGGGACCCTGTCCCCCCACCCCCCGCCCCGCACCGGCTGCCCGGGGCGCCGGGGGCACCGCGGGCGGGGCGCAACTGACTGGGCTCAGGACACTCGGCGGGGCACTACCGGCACAGGCTAGGAAGCCGCGGCCAAGAGTTCACCCTCGAGTTTCCATAGCAACGTGGAGGCTTTGCCTAGGGCGCCCCCTCGCGAGCTGCCCCCGGGTTCGAGGAACACACCCTGGCGTTCTGGCGGCGGCTGCGCGCACCCCCCACACCCGTATTCTCACCCCAGCCCGCCTTGCAGGGGCGCAGCCTCCCTTTGTTGCCCAGTTTCCATAGCGACGGCCGCTGGAGCGGCTCGTTTAGGTGTAGGCGGGCTGGGCGCCACGGTCCTGTCTGTGGTGCTGAAGATAGACTTTGGGCTCGTGGAAGGCGCCAGTTCCAAAATCAGAGGGACATCGTAGGAGGGGACGGGAAGCGGAAAGGGGCGCTCTTTAGCCGAAGCTCCTTCCCATGCAATCCCACCAGTGTGAGCTGACACCTTCCGAGATGCCGGGTTCCAGAATCCCTGCTGCACCCATCCCGGCCTCAGGCGTGCTGTAGGCGGCAGAGCTGGGAACCTGCCAGTCAGATCATGGCTCCTACCCTGCCAGCCTTCAGGCTCCCAGTTCTCTCAGGGGACTTTTCTGACTGACCCCTCCCATCTCTCCTCCCTCATCCTGGTGCCCAGCAGGTCCAGCGCCCAGGGGGTGGGTACTTGGGACCCACCCTGGACTCACAGAACCGGCTTCTTCACCCCCCAGTTCAAGCTGGGCCATGCGCCAGAGGGACAAACATCCCCCACCCACCGAAAACCCTGATGACCAGCGAGTCTGGGCAACCAAGTGTTCCCTGCCCCTGCCCCACTGCATAGTGTCTGCGAGGCCCTGGCAAAAGCTGAGGTCGACTTAGTTTCCCCCTGCTTGGTGCTCCTGCCCAGCCAAGGACACAGACCAAGTAGCTTTTGTTTCTGCTGCAGGTCCATGGTATGGTATTCAGGAACCAGGTGATTCTGCCTTCCTGGTCTCCCTGTCCTTCCTTACATGGCCTGCAGGCACTGCCATTTCCATGGTGACAGCGGCCTGAAAAGTATGCTTCCCCAAGCCTGACTGACCAGCCTAACCAGCTCCCCGTAGGCACCTCTGGATTCATGCCAGCCAAGGCTGGAGATGATGGGCAGGGCCTTTCACCCACAACCTGCTCCTTGCTCGGGCTGTATTCATAGCCCCTGGTCTCTACTCAGCATCCATTACTGTGTCCTTTAAGTCTGCCTGGTCCAGGAATGCTGGAAGCCTATGAACCACTCTCCTGAGCACCCCACAAATGACATTTGTAGGATGGCCTGGCCTGGCTGGGCACAGGAGTCTTCTAGGAAGCAGCTCTGAGAGCTCCTGCTCAAAGGGAATCAGCAGAGGAATGGGTGGGGAGTGCTGCTCCACCCCCACCCCCACCCCCACCAGTCCCTGGGCCAACACTAGAGGCTCCTTGGTGCTAAAGAGCTATTCTGGGTTTGTAAAAAGGGCCAGCATGGGGGCCTGGGAGATGGCTCAGTAGAGTAAGTGCTTCCCTGGCAAGTGCAAGGGCTGGAGTTCAATCCCTGGTTCCACAATAAAAAAGGCCATCATGACTCAGTGGAACCAGTGGGCAGGACCACATGGACTCCTGGTGCGGCAGGGGAAGCAGCAGGGACCTGGGTGGCCAGGCCAGAGGGCCAGGCACAGGGCAGGTTCCATCCCCCCAAGACATGACCTGCTGCAGTCCTATTCTGCTGCAGGGAACCCAGCTTTGTGCCAGTAGTGGACGGAGAAGCCCAGGCTGGGTGTTAACTGTGAGGTAGTTCTGACAGGACAGATGCCACTGGCAGGATGTCCCCAGACAAGACTCCCTAACCCCTTGGAGCATGTCTACCTGTCCCCCTGGGAGGGCCTGCCCTGGGCTGCAGGAACAGTGAGAAACAAAGAGGAAAACCCATTCCTGGGACCCTGCCATCCCAGTCTGTGCCCAGCCCTAACTTCGGACCCCAAAGCTGCTGGGAGACACACACAGGCAGAAGGAACTTGGCCCCAACTGGGTATGGCAGCCAGCATAGTGGAATGGACAAAGCCTGGTACCCCAGGCTCCTCAGCAAAGCTGAACCTGTCCGTGTCCACTCACAGTGTCTCCAGAAAAGGCCAGCCTTGGGAGAAACCCATCTCATGGCTGAGGAGGGAAAGGACATCAGGCTCTCCAGTCCAGAGCCACTTCTCTTCCCTCAACCCCCAAGTTGGAAGAGACCTGAAAGCTTTCTCCAAGACCAAGGGGCAGACTGTTAACTCAAAGCTCCTGGGGGGATGGGCAGTGTGTGCAATGCAGCCTGTCCCCAACACCTGAGGCTGTCAACTGTGTTGGGCCCCATCACAAGCTGGAAGAGGCGGTTACCCTTATCTCTGTTCCAAACCAGGAACAGAAGTGGTTTCTATTTTAATTGGAAGTTTCTACACATCCCAAGTGCCTGGAGCTGTAGCAAGGGAAAAGAGCCCACTGTCCCCCAGAACAGGAGCAGCCAGGAGCAAAGCCTTAAGCTGGTCCAGCCAGTACCTGTCCCTATGAGGGTGGGCACAGGACAAGCAAAGGGAGGAGGGTTTCCAAGCATGGCCTAGCTGTGAGATCTCAGCAAGCCTGAGAAAGCTCCAGGTGCAGTCGTTGGGGCAGGGATCTTCCAGGTTAAGCCCCAAACCTGTGACATGATCCTGGTGGCAGAATCAGCCCTTTTGTTTTGGGACCAGGTTTTGCTTTGCAGTCTGGGCTGGCCTTGAATTTGTGGTGCTCCTGTCTCGGCAGTCTCCCTCCTCTCTGTGCGCAAGCCTAGCTTCCCTCGGAGCAGTCTTGGCTCAGCTCACCTGCCCAGGGCCGGGGTCCTCCAGGGCAGAGCCAGCGGCCCAGTGTACCCTCATGCCCAGAGGGCCTGGCTCTGGGACCATCATGTGGGAAGGTGTCCCAACCTGACAAAGGCCCTGGAATTGTCTAAGGTGCTGGGGATTGGGAGAACCTAAGGCCGGAGGAACAAAAGACAGAGTAGGGCTGGATTTTTCCTTTTTATGAGATTTTTTTTTCTTTGTTTTTGTTTAATATGAAAATTACTTGAAAAGACAAGGGGCCAACACTGCCAGGCAGCCTGGCCACCACCAGCTGCACCAACCCTAACATTCCAGGTGTAAGTTACAGAGCTCAAATTCATCTACAAAAAAAGTAATAAAAATAAAATTTAAAATGGCACCTTCAACAGAACACAACAAAAACCTTGGGCTTGGCCCCAGGCAAGAGCCCCCATAGCACACAGAGCTGGGGCCACCCCTCCTTTCTGCTCCAGCCAAAAAGTAAACACAAAGCTAAAAAAAAAAAAAAAAAAAAAAAAAAAAACCCAACTCCTTGGCATTCTTGGAATAAGTTAAAGCACACTTCTTCCCCGATGTCCGCCGAAGGAGCGGTCTGCGAGGGAGGGCAGAGGTGGGGCACTACTGAAACGCAGGGTGTAGGGTGCAGGATGGGCGGGCAGAGCTGGCAGGGGAAAAGGCCGCCCAGCCGTGCAGGCCTCACAAAAACAGACATGGGGCTGGCGGAGGGCAGGGCGGAACAGGGGCAGGTGGCCACCTAGTCCTCAATGACAATGGGCTCATCATTGACTGGCGCAGGTGGGGGTGGCCGCAGTGGTAGGGCCTGGCTCTGGCGCAGGGCGATGGGCTTATAGGGCCGGCGGGCGGCACGCTTGGTCTCTGAGGACGAGAGAAGTTTGCGGATCTTCCTGTAAGCAGGAGGAAGGGGGTGAGGGCTGGAAGGTGACCATGTCCCTACCCACCTCCTTATGCCCTAGAACGACCCCCACACCTGGTCTCCTCAGTGGCCATATAAAACACATCATCTGGGGCGTCTATCCAGTTCATCCGTCGTCGCTTGACAGGGGGCAGTGAGCCCCCCCGGATCAGGCGCACTTTGGTGGGGTACGACTTTCCGTTGAGTAAGAGGTTACGGCTTGGTCCCTGGAGCAGAAAAGGCGTATGAAGTGGCCCCTGGGCCTCCATGCATCGATCCACACCCTAGGAGCAGCACCCAGGGAGCCAGGGCCAGCCAACCCATTTTGCCAATACACAGACAGCAGACCAAGCCCAGGAAAAGCAGGAGCTCTTTGCACCCCAAACAGATAGGCCTGGCAGAGCCTCTTGTGTTCCACCCAGCCTCCCAGATGTTACCAAGCATGGAGTTAAGCTGCAGTGTACAGTCAGTGCCATGCCACTGGCTATTCCTCTTACCATGTGCCTGGTCTGTCCGTGGTTTGTCAGACCTGGGGAGGAAAAGGCAAAGTTGAGCTGAGACAGGGGCATGGCCTCCTGACAAAATAGATGGTTCTCCATGGGAACATGAGGGATGGGTGTTCAGCTCTCCTGCATCCTAGTCTAGCCAGGAAGCTGTGGAGGTGATGCCAGGCTTTGAAGCCAGCCCTGTGCTGGCCAGGGGAAGGCACAGCAGCTAAGGCCATAAGCAGGAAGCTCCATGGGCCAAAGTGGGCTGTCCACAGGCCGCCAGTGGAGCCAGCACAGATGAAGCCTGGCATTCATAGTAAGCAGGTGCCACAGGGCACAGCTACATATCCAGCAACACACCTTGGGCCCCCCTCCAGGTACTCACACCCCAGAAGGCAAAGCTGCCCACAGACTAGGCCAAACTTAGGCCACAGCCCCCAGGGATGTGCTAAGGGCTTGGGAAAGATGTCACTGGACCTGGGCTCCCAAGCCCTATCATGGAGCCCCAGCTGGGCCATCCCAGAACCACCACTGTCTCCTAGCCCACCTGAGAGCAGGACCCAGCACTGGTCTCTAGAGGGTCTACCCCACAGAAGACAAGGGCAGGTGCCTCACTTGATATGGGTCCTTCAGGTTCCCAAACACTGAGGTTTCCCCTTCAGGGGAGGAGACTATCCAGCCCTCCTAATGACTTCAACACAGGGTGAACCCTGTCCCACACCCCCGTACCTACAACACAGGGTACACCCACACACTGCCTCTAATATGCAGTGCCCCTCACCCTCCTCCACACAGGGTTCTCCCTCCTTCTTCCACTTTTATACCACCTAAAAATGGGATGCTCCCCACCCTCCTCTAAAGCACACCACCTCCAAAATAAGGCACTCTCTAGGTACTGCCATGTTGGCCTGGTCCTTCTGGCCAGCTGGCTCAGTTTCATGGGGATGTAGACAAGGGCAGGGTAGAGGCGGGACAGACCGCTCAAGGAGCCTGCAGGAACCCCAGCCAGACCTGTGACCAGCTACTTACCCAGGTAAGTACCTGCCAGGGGAACACAGCAGAGAAAAAAAGACATAGGCCAGTGTTAGTGAGCAGCATGCATGATAGGCAGCCCAGGCAGATGGGACAGAGCAGCAGATGGTGTGGGGCACCAGTTAGTGCATTAAGGCCCCATGGTGCAGGTGGCCAGCCCCTGCCCTGAGCTCACCCCTACTCAGGCTAGACAGGGCCACCCAGGCCAACAACCCTAGTCCTGGCCTCCCTGTAGCAGCCAGCCCTCAGAAGTCAGGCCACTCAGGCTGGGGCAATCTCCACCCAGCCAGGCCAGGCTCTTGACCTCAGAAAACTGACACTGTCTCATATAGCTGCCTCTCTGACCTGGGAGTTGCCCCACCCAGCCACAGGCCAATGCAGTACTCCGCAAGGGTAGGCAGGGGCCATTTCCCAGGGTTGCTTACCACAGGACACATCTCAGGGAATACACACTGGGATTAAAATATGTAGGCTTTGAAAAATTCAATAGGAGTAAATGGACCTTTAACTTGTTTGTGAACAGCTTTTTAAAAAACAAAAAAGACCAGCTACTAAGAGCTTGCTTCTGTGTCTGTAAGATCTGAGGGTTTGGTTAAGACCCTCCCCAACTTCCTATTGTGATGGCCAGCCAGCAGACAAGCATGGGTCCAGGTAGAAGCCTGAGCTCACCCTGCCACCAGAGTCCATCTATAGGGCTTCCCAAGCAGCATCCAGAAAACAGATATGGTTGGATGGCCACTGCTTCCTGGGCCTTAGGCTGGCTCGCTCAACTGCAATGCTGGCCTGAAGCCAAGACAATCCTAGGCTGGCCCACTCTGCTGACCGTTGTACTGCAGAAGCCACACAGAAACCCAGTGCTGGGCATCCATGGATCTCAAAACAGTGCCCCCATTCCCTCATGTCACAACACCACACTCAACTCTACTTCCTCCCAGAGGGGGCAGGGATCCTGTAGCCTCCCTCCAGTAAGGCAACACTAAGGCAAGTCCTCAGAGCGAAGGTGCCACACCATGCACCATACAGCTATGTCAAGGCCCTACTCATTCTTGCTATCCTGATTGGCAGGTATGCAAAGGGGTTGCAGGCAGCGCAGGTGTCTTCATGAGCGAGGCTTAGGCATGCGGGCAGTCACAGCACGATGGTTGCAGGGTCACCAAGGCCACGCATACAAGGACAGTCCACTAACAGAGCATGGGTTGGGAGAGACTGAGAGCCAGAGTCCCAGACTCATGGGCATTCTGCTAAGTGCAAGTGGAGCTCACTGGGCCTGTGTGGACTGCCCCTGGATACGCCCCAAGCCGCCCGCCACGCGAGCAGACAGCACACACAGGCATCACGACGGGGCTCAGCCACAGCACCCACCAGTGGCCGCCCAGGCCTTACCCCTACTGGGCATCAAGAGGCGCTTCTTCATGTTGCCTGGCAGCGCCAAGGGCCGGGAGAGAGAGGAGAGAAAACATGGTCAATAGGAGCCAGACAAGACCAGGCTGTGTGAGCTGAGGGCCAGTAGGCCCTGCCCAGCCTCTGTGCAGGGGTGGGCACCCACTGGACTCACCGTCCACACCATTGTGCTGCTCATAGCTCCGCTTGCCCAGGATGGTAGGGGAGCCATTGTTGATGACAGGGGCCGACTTGGCAGGGGTCAGGCTGCTGAGCACACTGGACGTGCTCTTCACAGGGTCAGGCTTTGGGGGTCGGGGGTGAGTCTCTGAGGAGATAGCAAGGGAGGGATGTCATCTAGCAGGTCCAGAGGTGGTAGCCCACCCAGCCCACAAGGCCCATCCTGAGGACACTGGCCTACCCAGGCCGGCACCACACTCATTATGCGGAGCCCAGACCTGAGGCTGGGGTTCAAAAAGTCCACTGCAGGAGGGGCTCTAGGCTCACCTCACAGGATGGCAACCTGGTAGGGCTGACCTGGGCCTAGCCAGCCTACTCAGCAAGGGTAAGCAGTACCAGGGTCCAGATGTGACTGTAAGCATAGCAGGCCCATCAGCTAGGTCTATATCCAGACCACAGAGCTAAGGCAGAGGCTGGCTGCTGGTCAGATGCTGAACAGACTGCCTTGCAGAACAGGGCGAGGCTCACCCTGAGGCCCAGGACCATTGTGGACAAGGGCTGGTGCCAAAGCCGCTTGCATCCATGAGAAGTACATTTAGCTCATGGTTGTGGAATGTTCTTCCTGGACAGTCACTTCCACTCAGCCCAGAACCATGGTGAGACTCCCAGCCCTGGCCAGTCTGGCCAGCCCCCAGAGCACGCCATTTCTGGCTGGGGTCTTAGGGTCCCTATGAGGGCCTCAGGGGCTCCTTTGTGAGCAGCAGGTGCTAACCCCTGCTATACCTAGGAGAGAGAGTGCCAGGGTAGGGTTCGGGGGTATATATGCCCTGGTGAGTCTGACTGAGCCTGGCACAGGGCAGCATACCATAAAGGGCAGCCTTAAAGACTATCCCTGCAAATGGAGGTGCTGTGGGCCAGGACTGCACAGCTGGGTAGCCCTTACTTACCAAGATACCGGAGCACGGATTCCAGGGGCTTCCGCACCACCTGCTTCAGCACCAGTGGGCTCTGGGAAGCTTCAGGCAGCCGGGCAGTACCTGCAGAGGACCAGCCAGAGGATAAAGGCCTCGCCTATAGGAGCCAGGGCTACACCTGGACCCTGACTTGGCCCCAGGGAGATGAGGTGCATGGCAATCAGCCACTCAGGACTGTGGGTTGTAGTGCCCTTCCCTCCCCCATCTGACACTCACACTCGGCCTTGATGGCCGCACTGTTGATGGGCATGTAGGGATGGCGGGCAGCATGCCACGGGCGCAGGATCTCACGGCACAGGCGCCGGGCGATCCGCGTCAACTTGGTGGTGTGCAAGTAGAAGGCCTGCCGTGTCTTCATGGCGAACTTGGGGCTCCCACTGCTCCGGGCTGGGATGCCATGCGGACTCTGCGGAACGGGGCGCACCGCCCAGACACAGCGCCATGACCGGGGGCCGAGGACTCAAGGTCAGTGCTCGGGGCAGGTGGGTGTGGCTCACTTACCATGTTATTGCGGTTTGGTCCTGGCCTCTCTCCATCTAACCGGGTTGGCATTTTCAAGCCACCATATTTCTTCCAATATGTCCAACAAGATGCGCAGAGGCGACACTGCATGTTAGGGGGACCCCAAGAATACCACTGGTAAGACTGTGTGGCTACGGACAACAAAGTTGGAAATAGACGGATTCTTAAGCAGAACCAACGATGCAGAGAGCATTCCACAGTGTCCCCCCACCCATTGCCATGACCCTCCCACCCCAGCCCGGGGCAGGAACAGGATCCCCCACATCCACCCAAAGGAGCCCCAACTCCCAGAGATCCACCCAACCATACCCAACACAGCCACAGCCCCATCATATGTAGGCCCTCCAGGATAGGCCGCAGGGTCCTCTAGGGACCAGAGGGACAGCATTGGTGTCCCCATGGCCCTGCTGCCCTGGGGCAGGCACTGGCCAGGCACTTACTGTAACAGCTCTCGCAGGCCCGGCCAGCCCCAGGGCTCTGGCCTGGCGCCCCGGTGCCATTCACCACACTGGCTTTAACATTGTTGACGCTGATCTGGTTTGGGTTTGGCTTGTTGCTGAAAAGGGGTGGGGCATGGGTCACAGTAGCCTGGCAGAGTCCTGTGTGCACAACCCAGGCCCTGCCCAGCACATCGCTAAGAGTGGCTGCCATGGAGTAGGACCCTTTCTCCATATCCAAGCATGCCAAGCTCCAAGCCCAGCTTGAACACTGGGCCACACAGACTGGGACCCTGATCTACCCTCCCCAACTAACTGGCAGGGTTAAAGAACCAGTACATAGCACCCTCCAGGGCCTCCCCAGACACCAAGCCTACTAGTGTACCAATGGGTCCCCAAGGTGTCCCCCACAATCTACCCTTGCCAGCCCAGGATACAGGGATAGTACTTACTAGTTCGGAATATAAACTTGCTTTAATTTGCTCTCTGCTTCAGCTGCTTTCAAGCGTTTCTTAAAACAAAACAGAATAAGACAGGTCAGCAGGCTGGCTGCACCACAGCTTAGCAGTGGGAAGGGATCACTGCTTCTCTGATTCCTGCTGGAAGACTTGTGAATAGCTGTCCTAAAATCTGCACAGCATCCAAGACAAAGAACCACCCCAGGGCCTCAGCTATAAGGGCTTTGGAGGGCTCTGCCTTTGGCCTTACCTGCTGGACATATCGGTCGGTGGTCTTCCACATGTAGTAATACTCGATGATGCTAGTAAGTGACTTCCATGGTAGCTGGGACAAGAAAGATGCATCATAAGGGCCAGGGAGTGGCTGCTGCCCACCAGGCCATAGAGGAGGGTGGCAGGGACAGCAGTACTGGGGTGTTATGGCTGGGCCCCTACAAATGGGGACATGAGAGCAGGGATCCTTCAAGCCGAGTGTGGGACAGAGACCCAAGATCCAGGGAAGGGTCTCAGTTTGACCAGGCCCCACCTCAAGCTGGAATCTGACCACCACCAGGAGGAGCCAGTAGGGTGGAACCTTGAGGGGTTACCGTCCAAGGGCACTGCCATGGTGAAGGATCAGAGATGAGAAGCATTCAGCCATGTGGCTGCTGTCCTCTCTGCCTGCAGTCACAGGAGGACAAGAGTCCTTGCCAGATGTGGCCCTGATCTTGGGCTTTAGCCTCCCGAAGCCTAGGTTCTAAGTTTCTGTTCATTTTGCCTCCTAGCCTGAGAGGTCCTTTTACAGCAGACAGGGAGATCAGACAGGTGAGAAACTAGGACAGAGGCCAGCAGAGTCCCTCTACATCAGCCTGTCTCAGAGCTGTTGAGGATCCTGGGCAGGTTTGATTTCCTCACACCTCTTCTTCCACAGCCTCCATCCTTCCTAGAATTCTTCAGTTTCAGTGCTTTCAATGCTAGCTTTTCTTCCTTCTGTATACAGCAAGGTCAGAAGCTGTGTGTCTCCTGTGCACCCTAGATCCCAACCCCAGCTGTTCTGGGTCTGCTGTCTTCACAAGGCATCCCTGGCTACCAGAGCTCTTGTTTATTTATTTTTTTTTTTTTTTGTCTTTTTTTGAGACAGGGTCTCACTATGCAGTTCAGGCTGGCCTTAAGCTCACTTGGTAGCTCAGGCTGGTCTCGAACTCACAACAATCCTCCTGCCTTAGCCTCCCGAGTGCTGGGATTACAGGCATGCGCCACCACGCCCGGCTCCCAGAGCTCTTGTTTAGAGAACTGCCTTTGCTGAGGGCCTGGAGGTGCCTTCGGTGCACAAGTGCAGTGCTGGCACAGAGCCAGTGCCCACACGCTCAGCAAGCACTCTGCCAAAGTGCTGCAGATTCAACCCTGGGCTCCAGACTCTCCATCCAGCACTGCAGACAGAAACTCTTGCCTCTGTCACTGTTTCTTTGGTGATCACCGACTACGACACTATACTCTATGAACAGATGTACAAGTGGGTTATATGGCAACGGTTACCCGGGGAGCCATCTCAGTAATGCAAAACTCAGTTTCTGTATTCAGCTACCAAGCCTGACAGGAAGGACATCAGAGATGGTGCCCCCTCTATAGGCAGCCCCATATTCCTGAGTGGCAGGGGGCATACCTGGGTTCCGGCAGCCAAGGGTTCTCTGCCTCACAGCCTGTAGCACTCCCCTCTGAAGTTTTTACCTTCAAACTTTGTCACAGTCATAGCGTGCCCAGCTCTACCATGAACCGAGTAGAGGCAATTTATTTCTAGCCTTGCCTTCTTACTCTTTTCTAAGAAAGTTTTGCTCCTTTGCTTATTTTTTGGCCAGGTTATATATGTCTGCCTGAAAGAGGCCACTGACTCTGTGGGCTGGGTAGAGAGCAGGTAGTGTTCTCCTCCAGCAGCCCTTTCCCTGTAGGCCACCACTATAGCCAAGGCTCTGCCTGCCTCACCTGGGCAGCTGAGCCTCTCAGGCTACCTGGGCACTCACCCTCATGTCTGCCACCTGGGTTGGGCTTGCTACTATTTCCTGCCACTCTGAGCAGGATGGCAGAGGCTATGTCTGGGGTCCAATGGCCTGGCCTCCTCAGAGGAAGTAGTCAGACTAGCCCAACCACCTTGAGATATGCTCTTCCTCTGAGACGGCCTGGTGAGCTTTGCCACAGTGATTCTTTCAAATGGATTCCACTGTATTCAGTCACGAGAGACACTTAGGGGCATGGTCCCAGAGGACAAATGTCCTGCCCACATGGAAAGGCAGGCATCCCACTAAAGGGCTGCAGGACTTGCAGGACGGACATGAGGAAAGAATAAGCATGCGAAGCAAGTTTCAGGCAGAAGCGCTGTTAAGTCCCCATTAGGGTACCACAAAGTGAGCGCACAGGGGACCCTGTCCTTGTCATACGCTGTCACTAAAAGGCAGGGACAGGAGCAGAGTAGGATAAGGTGCCAGGCCACAGCCTTTGAGGGGCACACAGAACTTCCCACAGGGTGTCCTACAGCCCACGAGGGTGGGGGCCCAGCTGATCGCCCCATCCCTCCCTGAGATACTTACAAAATCTTGCTGAATGTCTGTGAAATCCTTTCCATATTTTTCCAGAGCTTCCTCAAAAAGGTTGGCCTCGGATGCTGACCACTCCTCCATCTCATCTCTGCAGAGCACAGGCCCACCCTGTGGCACAAGGGCTGCAATGGCCTTGGAGATGTCATAGATGTTCTTGTGCAATGTGTCCATGGCATGGAACTACAGCAAGACAGCATGGTCACTTGGGCCCACCTTGTCCCCAGGCCCTGTCCCCAACACCCTTCTCACAAACTGGCGGAGCTTGGCAAGGACGGGGAGGTAGCAGGAGCCCACTCACCAGAGTGATGTCTCGGGAGGCTGCTGCAGCACTCATGTGCAGGCTGGGTTGTCGCACGGAGCTGCTGCAATCTAGGGCCCGTGCAAAGGTACCTACAGAGCTGGAGAGGAAACAAACTGACCACCAGAGCAGATGGACCAGGGCCCGAACAGGCAGGTCAGGGGCCTGCAGGACTCCACTCCCAGAAGCCTGGGCAACTGTGAGGACAGCTTGATCAGTGCAGTGCCATAGAGGTCCACACGGTACATGCATCTTGGGGCAGAAAGCTGGGGGAACTCTCTACCTACAAGGGTTTTTTTTGTTGTTTTTTGGTACTAGGGATCAAACTCAGGGCCTTGTGCTTGCCAGGCAGGTGCTTACACTGTTGAGCTATCTCCCTGGCCCCACCTATGAGGTTAGAAGAGGATAACTACTTCAGGAGCTGCCTTGGACTGAGGACCAGGAGGCCACGTTACCTACAATACAGGCAGGTGGCCTTTCTGCCCAGGTCCTGCCAAAATTCCCAAACTGTAGCTGCTAGCTAGGCCTAAGCCCATTCCTTCTTTTCATCTCCTATCCTCTCCCTAGCAAGCCAGGAGGTGGCAGCCTGACCCTGGGAGGAGCACACAGCCAAGACACAGCCCAGCCCCTCGCTGGCATTGACCCCCAGAAAAAGGTCAAAACTAGTGGTGGCGTGGCTATCAGAGGGCCAGGGATTGGGGCACAGCTTTCTGTTCAAATATGAGAACCAAAACCCCATCTCTAGCACCCATTTGGGGCTCCAGGCCAAACCCCCTGCTGTCTGCCCTAGCCAGGCAGCACTCACCGGGCCACCACGAGGAACTGGTCAATCTGCTTGTCTACAAGAGGGTTGTGAGCCTCCCACACCTTGGTCTCCAGTTTGGACTGGTCACGGCCATCCTCCTCCCCTACATAGAATAAGTGTGATATAATGAGGCTAGAGAAGGCTGCCAGGAGGACCCCAGAAGGCCATTCTGAGCCAGTCTGTCTGCCAAGGTGCCATGTGGTTCCCTGCTTCCAGGAGGTAGAGATGCAAGTACGGCTGTGTGATCACAGGGGCTGGAACTATACACATGTGCACGTGCACCCTCACAATGGGGCTAGGCGCCTTCTGCTCACAGGTGCAGCAGCAGAGAGCCAGTGGGCTCTGACACCTGCCACCAAAAGGGGCAGAGAAACACTCATTTTTAAGTTTTAATCAAGCTTTTTATTTTGAAAAACCACAGATAACCATGCAACTGTGAGAAATACCAGATTGTGCACTTCCAAACAGAACCTTCAGTGCCCATTTTCTGTCAAAGCCACTGGAGACTGTTGCAGGACCCGGATGGAGAGGTGAGCCCTGCACCCCAAGAATGGCCACACCAACTCTGCATGGGAGAGGCCTAGGAGTGCTTGTGTCCTGAGCCAGTCAGGCCCAACTCTGGGAAGGCCCCAGGAAAAGTCCCACAATTGGCCTTTGTCCAACTCTCCTGAGTGCTGCATCCATAATTTAACAGGGTATCAAGCTTCACCTTCCACAGAAGATCCAATCAGCTGCCCCTTGGCTCTTGGCAGCAATGCGCCTTGTGATGAAGAATGGCCTGAGCACAGTACCCTGCAAAGTGCCCTGCTTGGGCACTGGGCCATTTCTTAGGCTGCAGCTGAGCTGGATGTCTCCAAGATAACATCTGATCCTTGCCAGGGACCAGCATCTCCTGGGCCTTCCCTGAAGGGCTAGACAGCCTCAACCCTATGTCCAGTCAGTGGCAAACAAACAGGTCCTGGAAGGGAAGCCCAGGGCTCAGATGTGTGTGCCAGAGGCAGGAGGATTAAATGCCCAAATCTGCAGTCGCTGCCCTCGAACTCATGCCCTGGGGCTATTTCCAGGCTGTGCAGGGTGAACCCAGCAGGACTTTCCAGGGCCGTGGACAGGGCTCTTTCTGGTGTAGACTGATCTGAGACCCCGCTGCTAAAGCCAGGACACGCTGAGGAAGCTGAAGCCCGTCTCCTGGCATCCCAGGCTCTCAGGCTAAGATGCAGCACGCACGCCCCAAGCTATCTCCTCATGGACCCTTTAAAAGCTAAAATACATTGACAGCAAGTAGGCAATTTCATTTCACTTAAAAAGGACACCACACCAGGAATGGTGGTGCAAACCTAGAATCCCAGTACTCTGGAAGGTTGAGGCAAAAGACAGGATCCTAAGTTTCAGCCTAGCCTGGGCAACTTAGCAAGACCCTGTCTCAAGATAGAAAATAATCTGAGAGCAGGGCAAGAGATCCTGAGATCTTCCCACCTCCAGCCTTCAGCCTACATAGCCACTGGGCCAGATCCACTTAGGAAGGGGATACACCATGAGGGTGCTCCAGAATACAGGCATGGGGTGACACTTGCCTGCCTCATACAGCTGCCTCTAGGGCTCAGCACCTCTCTTGGATCCCCGCTCCAGAAGTAACAAAGACAAAAATCCATAGAAGCCAACAGGGAAAGGGATAGGCACACACAATGAGGTCAGGAACATGCCCTACCAGGACCATGTTAGCATGATCAATGTGGAACACATGCCTGGCACACTGGTCCCTTAGTTGATACCAGTTCACACAAATGAGAATCTAACAGCCTAGGAGATTAGGTACTAAATCCA
>PVKA01028880.1:0-28823 GCA_004027165.1 Ctenomys sociabilis
TATATATATAAAATAAGCAAAGTAAGAACCAAAAACTGTACTTAGGATTCTATTGTGAACTCCAACACTAAGTACAGCAAACCAATAAGTAAAACCTGTCAGGTGTGAGTGTGTGTGTGTGCATATATTTCTTCCAGAAAGAAAAATGTAATAAAGAATGAAGTTTAAATCAATATAAATGAGACAAGTAAACAGTGAAATGTGTCATAAATATGTAGAAAGTAATGAAGATTAGATATGTTAAAGTAATCATAAACAGAGATGATAGCCATATATAATGATTGCCTTAATATGTATAAAGTATTACAATTTTTTATATTGAGCATGAACCACATACACAATCGAGAAAAAACAAAAGACGATTGGAATTGCTTTTTTCAAAACCCTCATTTTAGCTGCATGCCTACAAACCTTCAGGCTCTTAACATTTTAACAATAAGCAATACACTGGCACAAAAGTTGTCAGTTTTTCTTTGTTCATCAAAATTTCTGTGTTGCAGAACTAACCTTTGCTTTAACCTCTCAGCATCTTCAAGTCTGTCACTATGTTTCTGTAGAGTCTTTTTGCTTTTTTTTTTTGTTTTTCCAATTTTAAATCTTTTTTAACTTTGAGTCTTTCTTCTTGGTCCCCAACACACTCAATGATGAACAAGAGTTCATGTGACTGGTTTTATTATCGGTAAAGTTGATTATTTTGTTTTCGGATAATAGGCTGATTACCCTGACTTCAGACAATTGAGTGTTTTGTTAAGTAGATTATAACAGCAATATTGTGCCTGTGATGTTCCTGCAGATTACTCTCCAACTCCCATCTCTGTAAGATTGTTTTGCTAAGAACAAGATTTTGAGCCGTCTTTCTCTGAAGACATGAAGAACAAATCAGCAAAATATGTCTGAGATTTTCAGCAGTCATTCCCTCTTATTTATTACATTATTTTATAAGTTTGCATGAGTCTGACTAGACCTAAAGATTTTTGCAACTTTGTGAGTTCATTTAATCCAAAGATAATTGTTTTGAAGTCAGATTCCCCAACCATTTTTACTAAATAGTCACCTCTCATGGTTGCCAAAGTAAAAGGAATTCAGGTTAGCCACATGCATAGTCAGCACTATGCCTAAAAAGTCAAATATTTCCTTTATTTATTTTAATGAGAAAAAAATAAAATAACAGTGGAACAGTTTCAAAATGTGTTAGTAGGACAGTTATGATAATTAAAACATTGCATTTTGTTATCTTTGTATTAGTTTTTCAGAGGACAAGATGCACACATGATATCTTGTCTAAACAATATTAGTACAAACCTTTTGTCTCAATGAACTAAGATAAAGTATATCTATCCTAACTATCTTGTATATGCATATTTTTCACAACAAAGTGGTCCTTTACATAGGAGAACCTGTAATGTAACATCATCTAACTCAGTTGTATTCCAAATTTTCTGATCAAGAAGATTATGGAGCCACAGAGGAAAGTGATCATGATATATAGTGTGCCTAAGGAGAGTCACCTGGAGAGAAAACATTCTCTCAGGCTTTCTCAGTGAGCAAATTGGTTAAGCAATGGCTGTGACTCATCCACATGGCTGGCACTGACAAAGGATCTACAAACTGCAGTACAGGGTTTCAGGATAAATCCTGAGGGAATTTGACTGACCTTGACACACAGCAATAGTTACATTTCTTGTTACATATGTCTTGCTTTATCTTGGTCTTAACCATCCAGCAAAAAAGTACAAAAATGAAGTATAAAAAGTAAAGCCATATTAATATGCTGAGCTGTAAAAGGCTCAAGTCAACAAATTCTGCCATTGCCAGTCCTATAGAAAACCCACTACTATTATGGACTACTTGACTATATTGGAATATTTTGCTGAATTCATACACTTACAGTACTTAAATGACAATGGAATACCCTTCTCTGACAAAACTAAACAGAAAAAGGGGTTACAAATGAAGGACCATTTTGTATCTGTGTATTCAAAATAGTAAGGAAAGATATACAACTACCTTTTCTTAATTCATTGAATAGAAAGATTTATTCTAATAGTGTTTTTGGAAAGGATATCATGTCTGCATCTTGTACTATGAATAACCTCTTAGAGGACAACAATATGCAATGTATTAATTATTGAAACTGTCCTACTAATTGGCTTTGAAACTGTCTCATTGGTATTTGCTCCTCAAAAAAATATTTTAAAAAGATAGGATAGATATGCAGCTACTTTCTCTTAGTTTATTGAGAAGAAAGGTTCATACTAATATTGTTTAGACAAGATATCATGTCTGCATCTTGTTCTCTGAATAACTACTATGAAGACAACAATATGCAGTATAATAATTATTGTAACTGTCCTACTAACTTGTTTTGAAACTGTTTCATTGCTATTTTATCTTTTTTCTCATTAAAATGAAAAAAAATAAAATAATAATGTAATAAAAAACCAAAATGGTTTATTTATGTTCCCCTTTTTTTGTTTAGTTTTGTCATAAAGAGGTATATATATCTTAGATTTCTTCCCTTGTTTCATTCTTAAGAAAAGTAATCCCTTTTCTCAACTATGGTTTCATTAATCATCACTTTCATCCATTCAGAATTATACACACTACAAAAATTAATAAGCTATTTAAGACAGTGAAGGGAGAGTTACCATAATGTCAAAGAAACTGTCAATAGGTATTTCTGTCTGGAGTGTTTAAAAAGTACATAATAGAAGTTGTATTGTTTTACTAAATAATGACATCCTACTGGAAGTACACCTAGATAGAGTGTTGAAATCATACCTGTGATTCTTCCTTTTTTGTGGTGGAACTAGGGATTGAACTCAGGCCTTTGCACTTGCCAAGGAAGCACTTACTCCACTGAGTCATCTCCCTGACTTCCATACCTATGATTCTTGAGAGAAGCAGTTATTTTAGATTCAACTATGGTTTTTAACACTGAACGTCCCTCCAAAACGTCTGTGTTTATATCTTCCCCTCCCCTCCAGGTTGAGGCTAGCAGAGGTAGATGGTTCTTGAGATGTAACCACTCCGCTGTTTCTTCTTTCATAACCACCACTACCAGGAGGACTGCAGCGATGAAGCCTGTAGACCCATTTCCGTCATTGTGATATTCAGCCTACGAACTTTGATCCACATAAACCATTTCTCTTCCTATATTTAACTAAGGAATAATTAGAAATTACTGAAAGAAATAATTAAAAATGTTAAAGTATATTAATTAGTAATATAAGAAGCATAACAAACAATAGTAAAGAACATACAGGTCATAATAATGATAAATATCAAAACATTTCTGAAAATTAAAGATAAGAAACTTATATACAACTAAAACAAGTAGCAACAGACATTCTTATTGTTGAGTTAGCAGCAGAAATAATTAGACCTAGATGGTGTGGTGTCTTACACCACTGAAAGAAAATAATTGTACTGAAGAATTTCACATCCAAATTGAAAACTGATATCCAGAATTTATATAATCTGTGATAATAAATAGTACTCTTCAGAGAAATGTGAATATATGATGAATAAAAATACAGGTTATATTAATTAATCTGAATTAATCTAAATATATACTTTCTGTATAAAACAATGATGGTATCTTAGCCATATTAAGCCCATGGAGGCTTTTATCTTCTAATTCTTTTTGTAGAGAGAAGAATATTAATGTGTTTTATGCTTTGGAATTTTGTAAAAAAATGACAAAATTATATTATTAGGTTTAGTAAGTCAAGATGTGTCTTAGAGTCTTTAGGGTGATGAATAAATTGAAAAGAAAGTCTACATAAGATTGGCTGCTATCAACCTCTCTAATGGTGAAAGAGTACTTTCTCAAGACCTTGAGCAAGGCAAGGATCATTTTCCTACCTTTCTTCTTCTTCTTCTTTTTTTTTTTTTTTTTTTTTTTTTTTTTTTGCCAGAACCAGGGATTGAACTCAGGCCATTACACTTGCCAGGGAAGTGCTTATTCCACTGAGCCATCTCCCCAGCCCCCTCTACCTTTCTTCTTGACTGTCATTTTCAGTTTAACCAGCAACATGTAGCTGATGCTGAACATAAAATGGCTAAAGCATAAGCTTCTTTTTTGTTCTCCAAAAAGGCACCCTCAGAAGGCATCACACAGATTGAGGCACTTGAGAATTTTGAAATTGACTTTTCTTTCAAATGTACTATTTGACAGTAGTCACAGGAAGGTTTTCCACTGTTCTGGACCAGGCCCTGTGGTACATACTTCTTGTGCATCTTCTTAAGGAACAGTAAATGCCAATTATCATCTTTAAAAGCCAAGAAGATGCCCATTATTGGATTTAAACTGGAAAGTTATCTAAACATAAAAATTTGAAGACATTAAATTATACATAATTCTCTTAGGAACTATCACAAAGCAATTATTCTCCAGGGATCGCACAATATGAATTTGTCTCTCTTCCCAGGTTATTCCTTCATATCTAGGACTGTTGCAACAATCTAGCTTATCTCTTGACCTTTAAAGGGCAAAGTATGAGCCCAGGTGGTCTGCTAAAATGTTTGAGCTAAGCGTCTAAAAATAAAGATAGTTTCAAAGAAATTCCTTTAGAAATCTGATACACTACCAGAAGACAATAAAATCCTGTATAAATCTGTGTGCATTATTTAACAAGTATCCTACTTAATGTGCGCATGGATAGTTACCTGGCACCTATTGTAAAACTATTATGGCCAACTACTTAGAGTAAAATTTTCACAACTTGGCAGAGATCCATCAGTGCAATTGCTATTGTACAGACCTGGCAGTAACCCTGTTGTGTTGAAAGAAAAACGTGTGTGTGTGTGTGTGTGTGTGTGCGTGTGTGTGTGTGTTATCCTCATAACACGAATACAAAGAAAACACAGACCCAGAAGTCCCTCCCCTTGTTTCTAATTTCCTTACATCCTCAAATGTGGCCATATGGGTAGGCACTGATTCACAGCCAAACTCTAAGGCGCCCAGACTATTCTCCCCACAGCCCAATCTTCTGGGCGTGACGTTCTGGCTGTCACCTCCAGGAACTCTCTTCAGATGTCTGCCTGTGTTCCTGCTACATCACTCTGCCAACTTGAAGCTTATATTGTCTTTTTAGAACCATTATTGCGCATTGCACCTGTCTACTTCCAGTGGTGCCGCCATCTTCAGCCACTTTCAGCTCTCGCTCTCTCTGTTCTTGCATTATTCATACAGCACTTGGAAGAGCGCATCCACCCATAAGTATTTGTTGTGTGAATGAAGGGTGCACTCTGTGCCAAGTGCTTCTTGAAGCTAAGTTCCACTGATGGATCTTCGTTGAGTGAGTGAAGAATCTATCAAGTTTAATGTCTAATCACCAGCAGATGCACTGTAGAAAATGAACCATTTTCTACGAAAAAAATGTGTATTTGCTTATACACTAATAGAAGTCAGAAAAAATGTTTATTAATATATGCATATCTGAAAGGTTTAAAGAATGACTTGAGTTTTATTTAAAGAAATTAATCTGAAAATATAAAATTGTAATCACATATTTACAGATAATTGACTAACATTAGCCAGTAGTTATAATTAATCTTTTTTTGATATGTGATATTTAGTTTAGAAAAAGACATAAATATACTAGGTACTATCTAATTTATTTTGGAATCCAACTTTTTTTCTATACTGTGGATCAAATTCAGGACCGTGAATTTGCCAGACACGTAGGCAGGCAATCATACCTCTGAGTTTTCTCCTCAGCCCTTAAATTTGAAATTTTAAGACCTACAATTCTGAATTTCTTGCAGTACAACCTTAACAGTTAATTTCTGAAAAGATCTGAAATTCATATTACAGAACTCTGTATACTACCATGAACCATCATCTTTGGCTGAATTTTTAAAGTGAAATACACTTAATGTTCTCATTCCTATTATAAGAACAAAGTAAAAAATAGCTTCCTTCAATGGATTGAGCACTTGATAAACTCCTAAATCTTAGTAACAATCAGAACCATGGGCTTTAAACTGACTTACTTCTGAACAATGTCAACAGTGTGTCTCTCCTTCAGTTCTTCTTACTTATGACTATCAGCGGGGATGTGACTCAACAAGACAGAGAATTATCTGTATCTTACTTAAGAAAACTGCATCCATACCATAAATCATACATAACAACATGTTACACAGGCAAGTTTAGAACATGTAACTTCATGTAAAACTACTAAACATAACGTGCCTACAGAGAGTTTGTCTCATCTCTGGATCGATGAATTACAGCTTCTTATCAAAACCCAGAAAAATGTATTCACTCTCACTAATGTACAAGAAAATGATATACTTTGTGTCAAGGACAGAGATTTTAAATTCATGAGCTGTGCAAAAGTGAAGCTTTGAGAAATATTATTTCATGTAGTGATTCCTGAATACCAAAAAGCCAAGGACTGCTTCCTTTGATTTACATCTACAAACACATAAATGATATCCTCCATGATATTAGTTTCCAAATATTATAGTTGGAGCATATCTGTTCTCTCTGGATACATTTCTTTTCAGTAGTATTAGTTTCAGAAAGAAAAGTAAAACTTGCTGAACTGATTTAACAGTAAGCTATGTCCTCTACAAATGGAAATAGCCAATGAGCAAGACTTTTTGTCCTTCCTGAAGCAGGGTTGCATTTTACCAAGTTATTTATACAATGAAACTCCAGTTCCCTGCAATAGGATGCACTGGAAAATTCAAATCTTTGATTACATAGAGAAAAATTCTACTGGGAGTGTTGACAAACTCCATCATGCTATTAGTGTAAAGTAACTGTTGTCAATAGGAAACTTTGCCTCAGTAAGTTTTTCTAGAGTATTGAAATTAATTCAGGTAAGGTAATGTGGTTTTAAATGGCCAAATATTCATCTTGAAGCTATTATAAAGATGTTAAAGTATCTTAGAAAACTTAAGAATACAAAAGATGCTGGCCATAGAAATAAACTATAAATAAGAGCTCAAAACATTTTGTTATCTATCAATCATCTCTCTCTCTCTCTGTCTCTCTCTCTCTCTCTTCTTTTCTCTATCAGTTTTTGCTCACCTCTAAATTCATGTAGTTCCTCATCCATTCTTCCCTCCCTCCTCAAAGTAGTTATGATTGGTCTAGAGAAGCACGTGAACCCTTCTGGTGTCTGGCCATGATGCATAAAAGGGACATAATCTAATAGCGGTTATCTTTTACTCTGAAACTATGAGAGGCAGGTCCAGGAAAGTCATGGGTAAATATAAGGTTGTCAAGTTTAACAAATAAAAATATGAGACCCTCAGTAAATTTACATTGCAGATAATAGTAAATAATCACTCATATACTAATACTGAAAAATTATCCATTCATCATAAGTAATCAAAATGGAACTGGGTGTTCTGTATTTCTATAGAATGCTCTCATTCCTTAATGATTTTGTAAGATATGAAAGTTAAGAAAGAAATTGTTAGCTGCAAAACAGCACTGATTTTTAACTTTATGTAATCCTTTTACAGAATTTTACATGGCAACCTTTTCCTTAAAGTGTCATATTTCTTTTTATGACATCAAAATAAGAACTTTTTCTCGAGACAATTAAAACAGATTTTTTTTTCATTTTGTTGGCATATCTTTGTGAACTTTTGAAGGGATAGAAAATGTAGGATGCTTTTATATTCTCTAATATCTTTAAATATTTTCTTCTTTCCAACTCAAAAGTATAAAATCCTAGAAGTTAATTAAAAACTCTTAAAGATTTTCAATAAATTAATTTTTGAAGTCTATTCTTTAAATAGATAGAAGAATCAAAATAACAATCCTTACAAAGTGGAAAAACAGCCTATTGGGCAGAATGAATGCATAAATGTAAAATAAGAGTGTAATCTGACAAGTTATTATGAAATACTGACAATAACTGTTTGTTCTTTGTATAATTCAACTTTAGTAATGATCTCAAGCCTACTCCCACTACGCATTTCCTCATATAATCCAATTTTACTAAGATTCATAATAAGTCACTTTTTAGGAAGAGTCCTCCCCAGAGCTTGGAATGCAATCTTCAAGCCTAAGGCAATATCTGAGCACCTTTGGCAGTAATTAAATGGGATTAATCATAATTTCCTTACTCTGTGTGTGTGTGTGTGTGTGTGCGTGCGCGCACATATGTGCATTATGTTTCTAGGGAGTCAATCTAGGACTTTATGAATGATAAGTAAGTGTTCTACTGTGGATCTGTGTTCCTAACCTACCCCTTATGATAATTTTAATATCTCTTTTTTAATAATGACCTGAACCCTATTAATTAGTTGTCAATTTTCACTTGCTCATCCTACAATCAGGGCTGAGCCCAATCTATGTCCTCTACTGCAACAATGACATTGCAGTAACCACATATCCATGACAGTGGACCTACCAAATTTTGTCATGTTGTGTTTAACAATTGTCTTTGAATAATTTGCTTTTAATCATATTGTTTTGAAGGGCAATTATTTTTGTAAATAAGTACTAATTCTAATGGGTAAATTTATTGTTATTATTGCTATGACAAATATTTATCCTGCAGAGACATAAGAAATATAGCAGAAATGAAACTGGTCTCACTGCTCTATTCAACAAGAGGCTATGTGGATACACATCTCAAAATTTCAGTAAATACACATTACCTAAAAGAAAGTATTTCAGATTAGTTGGCATTAATGGATAAAGAAATAATGGTTACAATAATTTGTATAGGTTTTGCTTAGCAGGCTTCAAATTTTGTTCATTAAATACATGGCTGAAATTATGCTTATAAAAATTCAGTATCAAAATTTAAGTCAATATTGCTTCTATATATTAAGCATGGATATGGTTTGTATTTTAATTCTATAAACTTAACTCATGATCTGGAAAATTTCAAAACTACCCAAAACACTTGCTGAAAATTCAATAATTTAAAAAGGAAAGGGCTAGAAGAAGGCCAGCCAGATAGCTCAGCAGACTAAAACGCCTGCTTCAGCAGAGCACAGGGACTAGAGTTGGATCCCTGGCATCACATGCTGTACCGGCCCTGCCCCCGGGGCACACTGAGAAAGACACTGAGACTGCATGTGGTGACGTGCGCCTGTAATCCTAGTGCTTGGGAGGTTGAAAACAGGTGGTTCACTATGAGTCCAGTCCATGTAGTGAGACTCTGTAGACCCTGTACCCCTTGTGTACTAAATACATAAAAAGAGGTTAGAAGGGTAAGTTCAAGATATTTGTAGTAAAATGGATTTAACTTGAGACCATGCTCTGAAGTGAAATGAACTGGACACATGTGTGCATATCACATTGTTTCTGTGGTGTGAAAAAATCAAAACTATAAATAAGGACTAAAATGTATAATAGATGCCATGAAAGAGGAGAAAAATGTTTAAATAGGGAGGGAAACAAGGGAGAGGAAAGAAGAGAAAAGTACAACGAAATAAAGAAAAATGAAGACAAACATGGAAGCATAACTTTTGTCAGTGGAGAGAGGAGAAGTAAGGAAATGGAAAAACTCCAGTTCTATCACATACAGTGGCAAATTCTTTATCATCAGTGTAATCATTGTGCATATCTAAAATGTACCAACATAATCTGAGTAAAATTCTAAAAGCAAAGGGCTTAGAATTACTGATTTCAGAGAACCCCTTAAGATAAATGTCTAAAGAGTTAGGTACATAGGGAAAAAAAAAACAAGGATTAAGGCATTCTAAACGTTCTCATATCTAAGAGGACTTAGAAAAATGTGGTATTTTATTAGTAAAAATGAAATTTGAATCAAAAATAGAAATGAATGAATCACCGTAGCTCAAGGAAGACAATTAAGAAAAAGTAGAGAGTAATGGTTCTGTAAATGTATCTTATCTCCCAAAATAATCATGTAGACTTAAAAATTTAATTTTGAAATTATTAAAAACAAAAGAAAAAATTTCAGTGATTGGTGAGCTCCCCTCATTCATTTCAGCATAGATTTTGTTTTCTTTTTCTTTTTTATTTAGTAAAGGGTCTATAGGGTTTCACTACATAGATTGGACTCATAGTGATCCACCTGTGTTCAGCCTCCCCAGAGCTGGAATTACAGGTACATGCCACCGTGCCCAATCTCAGTCATGTCTTAATGCCAGGGGTGGGGCTGGCCATTGTGCTGAGGATCTAACCCTGGCTGCTGTGTCTGCCCAAGCAGGGGCTTTAATCCCCTGAGCTATTTGAGCTATTTGGCCAGCCCATTTCAACAAACTTTGAATGGTACAACCTTCAAGCTGTTTAGGCAACATACCCAGGTGATTACATAATCAAGGATCTCAGCTCTAGCTTCACAGTGCCTGAAAAAGAACTTGGATTTTAACGGTTGATTATGAGTAACTCATTTATGTCTTCAGCTTCTTCTATTTCATGGAAAGTAAACATCTAACACTGAGAGGCGCAAACAGCTGAGGTACAACTGAGGTCCTTGTGCTTTGTCATACAGATCAACACATTACAGTGCCTAGTTGGTCCATGTTTTCAAAACTGAATTTCTCTAGCACCACACGGCAGCAGCTTGGCTAAATATTTCAGCCTTCCGTGGATGCAAGCATTAGCAACAGTGGTAAATGCAACTTCCAGGAGTAATTTTTCAAGACTTTTGTGAATATTCATCTTAGCTCTCCTCCCCTCTCTGGATAGTTCAGTGCTGAGAAGCTCCAGGCTGACTTTGAGAGGTTATAGATTTCAGGACACTGCAGAATCATTAAAAGGAGGATGATTCAGTTCTTGATAAAAGTGAGTCTTGCAAACCCATATTGTAAAATAAAATTGTATTGACCCTAGTAAGTGAGACATAGAAATTGTACCAATAGCTGGGCAGTGTAATTCATGGGCAGACAAAATGTAATTCACCCATCAAGATGGTTTCCAAGTAAATATGTCTAAGGACCCCTATGATTACGAGTGAAAATGCAATTGTAAGTGTAAACTCAACTGCTGTGAATTCATTATTATTATAGATAATAGCTTTTTAGGATAGTACTATATCATATACTGAATTATTAGTACTTTTGAACATGGACTGCATAGTAAGTACCATTTCAATCACATCACTTAGTTGATCTCCATTAATAAATAAATCCATGAGAAAGAAAGACATTAACATTACCCTTGTGCAGTTGAAAGGAAACTGGAGCCTTAAGCTACTAAATAACTCGATAAACTCACTAAAATTAAGTATTATAGTAATAAATAACTAAATTCACAAAGTTTGAACAGATTTCACACCCAAGACAAAGGAATTAACCATTTTATCATACTGCAGCATGGAGACATGACCTGGGGTGACGTCAAGCCAGTACAAGAAGAATCTAAAATCAGCTCCAGTATTAATGTATGCTGTGGGGAAATCCTAAGCAAAATATTTCATATATATACTGCCTTTTACTGTTCCTTAGTATAGTAATTGTTTTGAAAGTCCCACCCAGGCTTCAAAGGGTTAAAACTTTTCATAAACTAGTCATCCCCAGTATTAGCTTTTCCTGTGCCTATATGTTTTGTTTTTAAGATACTAAAGTTCTTTCTGAAAATTCTACTGTTTGACATTAAGATGAGAAATTTGAATAGGTGTCTGTGTGTGTTTTCTGTTCAGAAAATTGTTGTGATATTCTTTATGTGTTATAGCAACAGCATGTGCAGCATGGCTTAATTAGATAAATGACGTACTGTAAACAGGTCATATACATAAACATATTTATTCCATATACATGCCATAAAAATACATCATTTAAATATCATTCCACAAAGACCTGCACATAATGACCTATATTTATGACCTGTATTGCATCTGATGATTTTGTCCTGAATTCTGTTTTTGTTTCCTAAGGCCTAAAATGCCCTTTATTCATTTTTTTAATACTTTTTAATGACAGAAGTTAATGCTGTGTTATACATTAAATTCAAGAGTTTTTTGATTCACTAGCTAAATGCTTCCACTTTTCATATCCCTATCCATCTCTCCCTACCCACCAGCCTCTGATGAATACTGTTTTACTCTGTGCTTCCATAGATTTAGCTTTCTGGATTCTAAATATGAATGCAATCTGGCAATATTGTTTCCCTGACTAAATGATATTCCATTGTACATGAAAGGTTTCTTTGTCCATTCATCCATCCGTGGAAATATTAGCTCCTGTGAATAATGGTGAAATGAAACCAGGTGAGGCTTCAGGAATGGAATGGAGACTACTTTGACTTACTTTAGGTATAAATATATAACTAGAAAGCAATTTCTGGGTAATAAACAAGTTCTATTTTTAACTTCTTGTAGACACTGTTCTAGTACTTGTACCAATTTAGATTGCTAACAACATTTTACAATTGCTGGTTTTCCTCTACACTTTCACCAGCACTTTTAAACATCTTCTGTAATAATTATTTTGACATGTGTAAGGTTTGTCATTGTTCTGACATTATCAAAGAGTTTGTAATTTTGTATTCACCTATTGTTCCTTTCTATGGTTTTAAAAGTCTTTTGAGATACTTTTACATTTTAAAATGAGATTATTTACCTTGATTTGTTTGACTTTCTCATACATTAGATTTCAACTTTTTCTTAGCTTTTTGGTTTGTAAACACTTTGCTCCATTTATTTTTGTTGATAGTTTCTTTAATGTGCAGGGGCCTTTTACTTTAACATTGTATCAGGTCTTTTTTTCTTTTCCACATTTGTTCCCTGTGATTTGGAACATCCCAAAACAAAATCATTTCTAAGAAAAAGGTGAAAATGTTAAATGGCCCACCCAAAGTCATTCAACTACAGAATGACTAATCTCTAATTAAAAATAATTACTCACTTAAAACCTAGAGATTTCCCTCAAGTGTTTTGCTAGGAAAGGGATATGCATTAATTTCTATTTCCAGTTCAAAATTTCATAATCTCACAGGGTATTCCCTTCAGTGTCTTACATTCACTCTTAAAAATACATTCCACAAAGATCTGCAACATTTTTATTAAAACATTTTTAAACACAGTGTGATGTTTTAGAAATATATTTTCTTTCGGCTATGATTATTGCTTATGATTTTAATGAATATTCACCATTTTTGTACATACATATATATTTTTTCCACTACAAAATGGTCCATTCATATCCCCTTTTTTGTTTATTTTTGTCAGAGATGTGCATTCCATTGCGAATATAATACAATATTCATGTATTATAAGTGAATGAATTCAGCAGAGTAATCCAATATAGTCCAGTAGTCTATAATAGTAGTGGGTTATCCGCAACACTGGCAATGTTAGAAGTTGTTGACTTGCGCCTCTTACAGCTCAGCATATTAGCATGGCTTTACTTTTGACCTGCTCCGTTTGCGACCTGGGCCGGTTCACCCCTCCTCAGGCAACCCGGTGGTCCCCCGCTCCCTGGAGGTCACCATATTGATGCCGAAGTTAGCGCGGACACCCGATCGGCACAGGGCCCCACAGCCCAGAACTCCTGGACTCAAGCGATCCTACCCCCTCAGCCTCCCGAGTAGCTGGGACTACAGGCACACGCCACCATGCCCGGCTATGGCTTTGCTTTTTATACTTCATTTTTATACTTTTGTGCTGGATGGTTAAGACCAAAATAGCATAAATGTACAGCTACTTTCTCTTAGTTCAGTGAGAACAAGGATTTGAACTAATAATGTTTAGCCAAGATATCATGTCTGCATCTTATACTAGGAACAACTACTACAAAGACAAAAATATGTGATATATTAATTATTGCAACTGTCCTACTAACCTATTTTGAAATTATCTCATTGCTACTTGTTTCTAAATAAAATTATTAAAATAAAGAATATTCACCTTTTTTGCTAGAAGGGTATGTTCTCTGTTTGGTGGGTGCTCTTAAACTGAGGGTTCAAAATGTACAGAGACAAAAAGATGATCCCACCAAATGCTTCTGGAAGCGTTCACATTATAAAAGAACTGTCTTCTTAATTCTCTTACATTTTGTTGAGTCATAACCATTGGCTGAGCAAAGTGAGACAGCCCTGTTCTTCATACCAGATGGTGAAGAAAAATCACGACAGACTTGGCCATTGGTAATTTGACCCCAAGAATTTAAACTTTAGTGCTCTAAACATGTGAAACATCACAGATCTTCCCCTTACCAAGGTACCACTTTGAAAATAGCAGCTGTTCCTATACAATTATTTTATTCTCTTTTGCACCATGATAAAATTTGATGCTTAGACAATTAGTGGAAATGTCATTTCATGTAGAATTTCTTTTTTGCCTTAACTGGTACAGAAATAAAACATCTACCTTAATTATTAACAATAATAATGCAATATTATATTTTTTCAATAATTGAAGACATGTTCAGTACCTATAGGCTGCTTAATGCTTCTTTCAAATTGTTTCCTTAGTACATTTAGGTCCTATATGCCATTCTGTTGTCAGACTTTGAGGGATGGGCTTGAATGTTCAATAACAGCAAAGACAAGAACAATAAAAGTAAAACACCACGAAACTTGGGAGACAGAAATTAGGGGAAATACTAGGTTTAGCAAAGTCAGGCTTAAAGAACATAGGGAGGTTTTCCTTTTGGGTCTCATATTTGTAAATGAGTTCAAAGACCTGAGCCTCTTTTATGGGAGGAAAAAAAAGCGATGCAGGGAACATATTAGCATGAAATCCTCCTGCTGAGCAGGGTGTTTCCTCCTCAGAGAAGTAGGTAAAGTTGTATTCCTTACTTCGTGGAAACTATCTTGACTTTTGCCTCTTTACCTCCACCTACCATAAGCACATGTGTTTTCTTCTCCAAATATATCATTTACTGCCCTCTCTAAATTTTATACAAACCCCTGTGTCCTTCATGCCTAGAAAGGCAATATGCAAACTTCAATCAATGACCCTCTGGATCTATAATTTGTTTAAATCCTATACATTTGCATGTGTTAATGTATTATGCTCTGTGTTTTCCTGTTGAACAATCTAGTTCATTGCGTGGTAATTTGGAGAGCAGACAGAAAGTGCCATATTCATGAAGAAGCAAACAATTATAGTCTAACAGATGTATAAAGACATTGAACCTCTACACAGATCTTCACTGAGGTTGATCTCTTGATTTAAGAAGGCCAGGCACACACACAAAGTCTCCTTTGACTTTCTCCTAGCCTACCTCCATCACAACCTAGCCTGCTTCCTGGTAGAGTGTGGATATGATATTTTTTAACCCAACATTATTTCTCATCTGTCTTGGTAATTCTTCTCACACAGCCATGCATTATTTTTAATGCCTAATTTCTGTTTCCTCACTCTTGCAAATTTCTTCACTAAATAACTCTGTGGCCCATCTGCCTGCCTCCTTTATTGTGCCCAGCTGTGTTTTCTCCCTCTGTCCATCTCCTATAGCTCCTCGATTCACCTCTCTACTTTGATCCTGGCTGCTCCGTATGTATCTGATCTCAAGATGCCTTTGCTCTCTGGTGAAAGAGAGCCACCCGTGTTGAAGGGACAGAAAAGAGCTAGGGAAGGAGCAGGTCCTTTCACCAAGAAAGCTGTCTTGGAAGTTTCTAAATTACAGTTTCTCAGCAAGTCCTTGCATATAAATTATTTAATTTTGCAATATGTTTCTGTTGTGTATGTAGCACATCATAGTTTCTACTTCATGAAGAACATGTTATTTCAACCATACTGGATTGTAAATGGACATTTACCTAGACTAACAAATATAGTTGCAGCTAAGACCTCCATTATCAGTAAGTATTAAGAATATAGTCAATCTAAAGGTGTCTGGGAAATAGCTTGATCATAGCAGTGAAGAAATCATATTCCTTTCTATTTATCTACCTTTGCTTATTAAGCCAACTCAAGTAAATGTCCTGAACCTCAATTTCATAAATTATAAAACTCATTTAAATGTTGGATTGTTTTGCTGAATTCGTGCACCTACAGTATTTAGATGTCAATGGAATACCCATCTCTGACAGGACTAAACAAAAAAGGGGATACAAAGGAAGGTCCACTCTGTATCTGTATATGCAGTGTAGTTAGGATAAATAGACACCTACTTTCACTTAAATCAATGAGAAGAAAGGTTTGTACTAATAGTGTTTGGACAGGATATCCTGTCTGCTTCTTGTACTATGTATAAGCACTAAGAAGATAACAAGGTACAAGGTATTAATAATTGTCCCATTAATCAGCTTTGAAACTGTCCTATTTCTGTTTGTTTCACAATAAAATAAAATAAAATAAAAAGAATAAAACTGGTTTAAAGAAACTTTTGTAAAGGTCTTTTCAAATGACAGAAAATATATTTGTTTGTTATTGTTCCCCATCCAACAAAAGACTAAGTTTGAAAATCATTTACATTTTTAAAACATTTAATAAAACATGATCAAAAGGTCCTATTTCTCAGTGGACTAAAGTGCCTGCTTAGGCAGATGCAGGGACAGAGTTCCATCCCCTGGTTGGTGGCTCTACCCCCAGGATGCACTGAGATGGTGAATGAGACTGGGTGTGGTGGGCACGAGGCTGTAATCCCAGGGTTTAGGAGGATGAAAACAGGAGGGTCTCTACAAGTTGAGATCCTATAAGCCTTGTACTAAATACAAAAATAAAATAAAAAGTCCTATTTCATCCCACTTAGAACCTAGGTTTCACAAAGAAACACATTAATTATCCTTATCAAACGTAGATGGTTTCAGGGCCAGGAAGATGGCTCAGTAGAATAGCGCTTGCCTGGAAAGCACAAAGGCCTGAGTTCAACCCCCAGCTCCGAAAAAAAAAAAAAAAAAAGTAGATGATTTCAAAGTAGTAACTGGATAGCAAGAGTGACTCTACAGTGCTTAGCAAGGCTAACACACGCTGGAAACATGGAGTATCAACTTCAGTGCTTTCATTACACACACACAAAGATAAGTACATGAGAAGAAAGATATAATCTGCTTGGCTAGAGGAAACAATCCATTCTATCTGTATGTCAAAATATCACTTATTAAATATATAAAATAAAAAAGCAAAAAAATAAATCCACATTCCTATCTAAATATAAAAGAAAGCATAAGCTATCTGAAACATTTTTGAGGACATATTAGAAGATTGTTCCCACAGAATTTACAGCTCAGGAAGAAGACGTTGAAGGTAGTTCAATTGCCATCAGTAGAGTCTAAAGCATTTATATGACATGAAATATTTTTCAAAGCATGTTTCTGCAATATTTTCTGCAATATTAAGTTTACTTCAATGTCAAACTTGCAAGTCACAAATATCATATGATAAAGAATAAAATTACAAAAAAATCATAATAATAACTCCAAAGCATCATTGCAATTTAATATAAAACACAGTATTGCTGTATGCCAAAAAGAGAAAGATTTTCTTTCAGATTCTTAGAATTCTAATTGGCATATGAGAGCAAACCTTACAAGACAGAATATTTCACTCTATTCTGATAGAAAAGCCTTCATAAAGTAATAAAAATACAAACTATGGGCAAACCTATAATGCTGTCCACTAGCTTTGATGAAGATGTAGGTAGTGTGGAATAAACTAGACCAAAACAGATCTAAAGATAATAAGCAGGGGAATCACAGAAGGCATTACCATTCAGATTCTTTTCTGTGACCAAGTATTTTCGGAAATAAAGATGGCTTACTGCAGGAGTAGAAGGGTACCCCTCCATTCATGTCTCCTAACCTACTGCAGAGGGACATTGAAAAACCGGCCATTCAAAAGCAAGAAAATCTGCTGGGGAGATAACATAGTAGAATAAGTGCCTGCTTGGCAAGTGCAGAGTCCAATCCCCAGTACTGCAAAAAAAAAAAGAAACAAAGAAAGTGAAAAAGAACTTCTTGTTTCTCCTGTTTTCTCAAGCATCAAGGTGCTACATTCAAAGTGATCTTTCCTTGTTTCTTTCTTTTTAAGATTTATTTATTTATTTTTGTTTATCCAGTACAAGGTCTCACTACACAGCTTGGACTCCTAGTGATCCTCCAGTCTCAGCTTCCCCAGCCTTGGGATTATAGGCGTGTACCACCACGCCCAGTCTCAGTGACCAGCTCAGCACGGGACAAGCATGGCATGCCATACAGGGCATTGAACCCTGGTCCTTGCACTTGCTAGGCAAGTGCTTAGACTGCTATCTCCCCGGCCCAGGGTGATATTTCTTGATCCCTAACAATGCCAAACAATAGGCAACATGCTACATATACATTACTTTTTATATTTCAGGCACTTGTAAATTTCTAGTCTACTTTGTGTAAGATTGTTTTCTCAATAATATCCAAGTTAAGCCTACTTCTTTCACCATCCTCTTACTTGTATATGTTAGCTACCTGTCTAAACCCTAGTTTCTCATTAGATGGTAATAACTGTCTAAGAAAACTGGACACACACATACAACATTGCATCTATTTCTCCTGTATTACACATTTCAGACTCCATTCAAAATCTACATATTTGAAATTTCCTGAGCTACAGAATCAACTCAAAAGGTTTTGTATAGTCTTATTTTCAGTGAATTTAGAGAACCATTGGATAACACTGAAAATTTTCCATTCAATGAGGTGGCATGTGCTTGTAATCCCAGCTACTTACAAGGATGAGGCAGGAAACTATACACTTGAGGCAAGACTATGCAACACAGTAAGACACTGTCACAAAATAAGATTAAAATTAAAAGTCTGGAGGTGTAGCTCCATGATAAAGCATATGCTTAACATGTGGTAGGCCATGAGTTCAATCCCTGGAAACACACATAATCTTTATATAGGATAAGGGCCTGATTTCAAAGAAAAAATAAGTAATATTGTAATAACCAAGAAATTGTTAAAAAATAATTCACTGGAATATTTAAATTCAAAACAACTTTCTGAGTTTGCAGTTTTGAATTTATGAGATTTAATGTAATCAGGGTTTGTCTGCCTATCTGTTAAACATCAAAGGCTATGAAAATTAACTCTTTCAGGAAACTAGGCATGTTCTCTTTGATTAATTATTATCAATTAGCCCCTTGTAGAGTTATATATGGTAATGGCCTGATTGCATTTGTAGATCAAAAGTTGTCACATCAACTTTAAAGTACAAACCAATACCAAAATATCTCTCTTCACATCTGAGTTCATGATTTAAAAGTAATTTTATTTTTCAAAGAAGAATACAATTTACAATGGAAAAAACCCCTATTGCACCAACACTCTCCTACGAAACCACAAGTGTCTCTGTGTGTGTAGTAGGAAAAACTATACAGAGCAACACCAACATTTTGTCCGCATAGATCAGTAAGAGTTACAGAAAAAGAAGCAGATTGAGATTTAGCCCTGTTTACAATAGGAACTTTTGGTCTTAAAACTTATGGAAAGAAGTGGAAAAATCCTTCAGGCTGCAACCAATAACTAATGGCTGCAAAGCAGGTGTTTTGTGTTCTCAGTTTAAAAGACAAATTGTTCTTTTATTGATAGTCATTCTTTGCTGTCTCCTGTTCGAATCACCGGGGTTTCAAAAATAGCAGAAAGAATATATTCATCTGAGGAGGAAAAAATCAAAGGTTACAAATATTTTTGTTTTAAAATTATGCTCATTAAAAGATTTGAAAATCATGTTTCTTCACAAGAGATTAATTTCAAAATGATGAGTCTTTTTATACTAATAATTTGGTATACTATTAATTTGATAGCAGTGTAAAATTAATTTTCATAGAAATATCCCTTAGCTTTCTTTAAACTTCTCTTTTTTTGAGCATTTTTTTAAAAAAATTTCTTTAGAAGTTAAGGAGATACTGAGTGTTGAGGATTTTTCATAATACAAACTTGGTGGTAAAAATACTCATTTGTAAATTGAAGTTGTGTAAACTTTTGATTTTGCTTTAAGTCAGTATAGCATATTACACCATGGCATGTTGGACAAAGTCCAGCAGGCACTGGTCATGCTCCTCTTTTTCGAAAATAAGAACAAAATGGATTTCATCTTAATTCATGAAGTCATATTTAGGCTTTTTCTATAAAATCTCAACCCGTCCTTGGTATACATTGTAAATGTATACTCATCATAGCATGCCGTACAACATTATAAAACTGAAATTGAAAACCTCATGAAATATGTCATCAATAGTCATAAAATTCATACTTCATTTTTTATTAAGCAGAATGAAAGTTCAATTGTGTCTTTTCTTCCAAGATTGAAATTCAAACTAATAAGGTCCCACATGTCACCTTACTTTCATTTGTTAGGTCATACATTCCCCAGGATTTATGTTCCAGTTCCGTGAAAAAGCGGAAGAAATTTCTTTTTTTTCCATAATAGAAATGTACTGTTACACAAATGTACAGCTTTTCAATAGTAAAGAGACTTGTCTGTGGCCAGAGAAACAGGCGGGGAGTGATGGTCTTCCAGGAACATGGTTACTGACCCTGCTCAATGTATGTGGAGATGCCAATCTCTTCTGGAAGCTCAGCCACATTAAATTCAAACTGATCTTGAACATCATTAGGAATTTTGGTGTCATTCTTATAGGACATGACAGCGATGGCCAGGCCTTTTGTTCCAAAGCAACCTGCGCAGGCAACCTGGTGCAGGTGAGTGTCTGAGTCTTTGGGTATGTGGTAGTCGAAGATGATGTTGACACGTTCAATGTCCATCCCTCATCGAAATAGATTAGTGGCCACCAGGATCCACCCCTGGAAGTCCTTGAACTGCTGGCATTGTGGTAAGTGCTCCTTCTGTGCCATGCCACAGTGAATGGTGGTGGTTGGGAAATTCTGCTCCACCAGGAGCTGGGCCAGGACCATGCAACACTGCACTGACCTCATGGAGATCACTACTTGGTTAAATTCTAATAAATCCAGGAGGTCGAAGAACTTGTGGTTCTTCTCACTGTCCTTGAGCTTCATGTTGTACTGCTTATTACTGTCTTTGAGCTTCATGTTGTATGCAGCATGAGCTTGGTCTCATCGTCTACAAACACCTCTGTGGGGTCCTGCTTGAACTTCTTGCAGACTGGAGGCAGAAATTTCTTGAATGACAGTAAATCAGTTTTGCCCAGGAGAAAATATTCGAATAAATGAGATGAAGTGTGTCATCTTTACAATATTTTAATGGAAAAACTTTATAGTTCTATACCCAAAATATGCATGCTTCCAAGGATAATTTGATACTACAATACCAAACTCATTATAGCATGCCATACAACAATATAAAACTGAAATTGAAAACCTCATGAAATATGTCATCAATAGTCATAAAATTCATACTTCATTTTTATTAAGCAGAATGAAAGTTCAATTGTGTCTTTTCTTCCAAGACTGAAATTCAAACTAATAAACACACTGGTGATAACTAGTAAATTTGTCCTCTAAAGCCATAAACATGGGAAAGTAGATGACAGTGATGACAGTAAAGACAACACCAAAGCAGAGATACACACACGCTATGAATTGCTTACTGCAGAATGTTTTCAGGAAAAGTACATGGCAAATGGCATGGTTCACAAGGAATAGACCACAGAGGACATGAAACATGTTTCTTTAATAATGTTCTTCACCAAGAAGCTCTCGAATGACAATAAGCTCCACCCTGGGAAGAAAAAAACTGAGATTGGGTCAACTTTCCTGACACCTAATGCTTATGCATTACATGAATTCTAACTGCACAAATGTTTACTGTACCATCAGGAAGTACACAGATGCAGCTATGACTCTAGATGGACTTGGAAAGATTAATTAATTTATTTATTTATTATTTTTTGTGTGGGGTCTCTTTAACATATCTTGCTGGAAAAACTGATTTTCTACATGCTGAAAACTAAAACTTGACCCAGCTCTATCTCCACGAACTAAACTAAAGTCAAAATGGATTAAAAATCTAAACACTAAAACATAAACAATCAATCTTCTGGCAGAGAAAGTAGGAGGAACTCTTGAAGACATAGGGGTAGTCAAAGAGTTCATGAACAAACAAGTATTCACATGGGAAAGACTTGAAAGAATTAACAACTCAGATCAACATTTCTTGAGAAGATTTTACACGTCAAAAGAAACTGTCAACAAAGTGAAAAGACAACCCACAAATTTTGAAAAAAATCCTAACTAATAAGTAATGAGACAAAGGTCTGCTGTCTAGCATATATAAAGAACTAATATATAATAGGGCCCTCAAACTTAAAGACCCAATTCAGAAATGGGCATTTGAGATGAATACACAATTCTCAGAGGACAAAATTAAAGAGGCAAATAAATATATGAAAAAAATGCTCCATATCACTAGCCATCCATGAAATGCAAATTAAAACACCACTGTGATACCATCTCGCTCCAGAAAGAATGGCTATCATAAGGAAATCAACCAACAGCAAATGTTGGAGAGGATGTGGGGAAAAGGGAACACTACTCCACTGCTAGTGGAAATGTAGACTGGTGTAACCATTGTGGAGATCAGTGTGGAGACTCCTCACAAAACTAGGACTGGAAATCCCATTCAAGCCAGCTATCCCCTACTGGGAATTTTCCCAGAGGAACTGAAAACATCACATCATAGTGATATATGTGCACCTATGTTGACAGCAGCACAATTTGTGATAGCCAAAACCTGGAAACAACCAAGATGTCCATCATAAGAGGAATGGTTGACAAAGATGTTGTATTTCTATACAATGGAGTATTACTCAGCTATAAAAAATGATGATACCAAAACATTATGAAAACTGTTTGCAATGTATTAATTTATCAAATCTGTCTTGTTAAGGTGTCTTGAAACTGTCTGATTAACATTTGTAGTTCAATAAAACAAAAAATAAATAAAAAATAAAAAATGATAAACTTGAAGCATTTATGCTTAAGTGGATGCCCCTTGATCATATACTCATAAGTAAAATATACTAGACACACATATGCAAATATCATATAATCTCCCTAGTAGAAGAAATCAAAAGAAGAAATACAAAGAGAAAGGTAAAACTGCAACTACAAAGAATTTACTCAAATAGGATAAACTGTACTGCATATGTTGAAGGGTAATAATCAGCTTCCCTTCTGGATGGTTAACAACCTAAGTTTTCAGATCAAAAATTGGAGAAATGGGATGGCTGCAAGGTCAGCCAACATTTTGGCCCTAGCCTTTAAAGGTCAGTGAAGATTCAGGACAAAGGAGAACCTGTTCTATAACAGCATAGAACTCAGTTGTGCCCCAAATTTTCTGAATAAGGAGATTATGGAGCCATGGAGGAAAGTGATCGATGATCCATAGTGTGCCTGAGGAGTGTAACATGAAGAGGAAACTTACTCTTAGGCTTTCACAGAGAGCAAACTGGTCAAGCAATGGCTGTGACTCATCCACATAGCTGACACTGACAAAGGATCTACAGAGTGATGTAGAGGGTTATAGGATATATCCTGAGGGGAATTGACTGACCTCATCAGATACAAAAGCTACATTTTTTGTTGTGTAGGTCTTGCTTTATCTTGGTCTTAACCATCTAGCAGAAAAGTATAAAAATGAGGGATATACAATAAGGCCATAATAGTGGGCTGAGCTGTGGACACCTTCTTCAGATAACCCATTATTATTGTGGACTGCTAGACTGTGTTGAAATTTTTCACTGCATTTAAGTACCTATAATATTTGAATGACAGTGAAACAGCCATGTTTGACAGGACTAAACAAAAGGGGGGGATACATGGGAAGAACCATTTTGTGTTTATGTAGACAGTACAGTTAGGATATATATGCAGTGCTTTGGCATAATTCTATGAGAAGAAATATAAGCACTAGTGGTGTTTGGACAGGATATCCTGTCTGCTTCTTGTGCTATGGATAACCACTTGGAAGATAACAGTCTATAAAGAATTAGTTATTGAAACCATACCATAATTCAGCTTTGGAAAATAAAGATAGGTATACAGCTATATTCTCTTAATTCATTGATCAGAGGCATTTTCTCTAATAGAATTTGTGCATAGAGTATCATGTATGCACCTTGTGCATCAGAAGGCCAATATGAAAACAATGTGCAATGTATAAATTATTGAATCTGTCCTACTGATTTGATTTGAAACTGTCTCATTGCTATTTGTTCTTCAATAAAAAGAATTAAATGGAAAAAATTAAATAACTAGAATAATTTATATATCTCCTTATATTGTGTCTGTTACTCAATGAATATTAGATCTCAGGTGAACTTTATTAGTCCCCAGAAATCACAGCAATTTTTCTGCCAGAAATATAGAAGGCTAAGTATCCCCATTGCTTTACCAGTCTGCTTTACCAAGTGACCAAGAATAATTAATGTACCTAAAGTTTCAACCAACATTTAAAGAAAGCTTCCTGTTTTGCATAGCAAACCTATAGTATTCTTAAAAACTATAATCATAATTATTAGATCTATATTTCACCTAAAACCAATGTGCAATTGTAAGTCTTAGTTTGGACATGACTCTCCCAATATCCCACCTGTCTTCCAGTAGAGACATTGATCTTAGCTGAGCATTGGGGTACTCAGTAAGCACAGGATGGCCAAAGACAGCTAATGCAGAGAATAGAGGCTGAGCGTTATGACTTAGGGACCTAGGCTTGCCAGAAAGGCCAGAGATAGTGAGTTGAATTCCCATTATGAATAAAAAGGGTGTGGGAAAGCATGGAATCTTCCAAGACACCCAGCTTAAATTTTTCTCTCTTTCTTAATTTTTTGTAACTTTTTGGATCAATTTTGCATGCCCTTATCTGGTATATGAACAACTACTTTGTAGATAATAATATGCACTATAACAACCATTGCTGAATTCCTATGATTTTAATGAAATTCTGTATCCATTCCAATGACTTTTTCCCTTTTTGTGTTGTTGTTTTTACTATTTTTATTGTCTTTATGAAGTAAAACAAGGGCTGGTCAGATAGCTCAGTGGATTAAAGCACTTGCAAGTAGGCTCAGGGGCTGGTGGTCAATCCCCAAGCCTGCCATGCTGGCCCCGCCCTGAAGACATGCTGAGACAACAATTGCAACTGGGCATGGTGGGTGCACCCCTGGATTCCCAGCAGTTCGGAGGCTGTAAACAGGAGAATCACTATGAGTCCCATCTAGTAGTGAGACCCAGAACACACTGTAGACCATTCCCCAAAATACAGGAAAAAAAGTAAAACAATAAAAATATTAAGTTAAAAATATCCATCCAGACATGTGAAGACACCCAAACATTTACAGCAGACACCACAAGGACCTTGCCCACCGAGACACCAAACATTCAGTAGATCTTCACCACTAATATTTGCTAGGATCATTCTGGCTTGTGTCCTTTGCTTTGATTTAGTCCCTATTTTAAGAAGCCCACTGCCCTTTGTCCCCTGTGGATTGCCCTCTCCCCCTCTATCTGCCGACTCACAGGTGCGATGCCTTCCACACCATGCAGCTCTCACACAAGCCACATGGCCTCAGCTGGTCTCTGCTTCATGCAGTTCCTTACAGTACCATAAGAAATGAATTTTGATTGTGTTTCACCAGATACTAGCATAAAAGTTGGCTTATTACCACAAATACAACATAAAATAGGGGCTGGGAAGATGGCTAAGTGGAATAAGCACTTCCCTGGCAAGTACAAGGACCTGAGTTCAATTCCCAGTTCCACCCAAAATTAATAAATAAATAAATAAATAAATAAATAAATAAATAAATAAAGCATAAAAAATGAGAGATATACCTTACATCTTATTCTTCTAAATGTGTACCATTTTTAATGTCCTAGCAATTATAATTATACTCTTTAAAATAAATTAAAAAGGAAAAATAAAAAGGACAAAAAAAGTTAAGGTTTACTGAAAGGAAGAGTTAATGCTTAATTTTATGGCCAATTTTTCATACCTATATCTGATAATCTTGGCAACAAATTTGATTATAACAATCAATATGCAATATACCAATCATTGTTAATTTTCTATTCTTTTTTTGTAGCTTAGTACAGGGTCTACAGGGTCTCACTGCATAGATCAGACTCATAGTGGTCCTCCTGTTTACAGCCTCCCAAGTGCTGGGATTACAGGCATGAGCCACTGTGCCCAGTCCCAATCATGGTCTCAGTGTGTCCCAGGGGAGCCAGCATGGCAGGCCTGGGGATTGAATCTCCAGTCCCTGCATCTGCCTAAGAAGGTGCTTTAATCCACTGAGCTCTTTGGCCGGCCCTCTCTAGTGTTATTTTGAAATTCTAACCACTTGTGTTGCTTTGTTTCTGTCTTCGTTTAGTTATTTGTTTTTGCTTTATTTTGTTTTTACTATTTGAAATAAAATAAAATAAAAAAACATAAAATATGAACCACTGGATAAAAATATTTTTTTCCAGTAGGAGCAAGAAAATTGAAACTGGAGAGCCATAGGGAAGATGTCACCAAATGCAAATTATGAGATAGAGCACGACACTAATGATTGTGTTCCTTTATGGGTCAAGTTGGCAGTTGAATGATAGCAGCGTAGTTTTGGCTGGTATTTGCATCATTTGAAAAGATACAGCAAAGCAAGAATTGTTACTCTCAGAAATGTGTTAGTGAATTTATACATAGAAAGAGATGAGAATACAGAAATTCATTCTCTATAAAGGGCATGTTTGTATCCGATGAAGCCTCCCCTCAAAACAACACAGCCCAACAGAAAGCCACAGGCACACAGTACTTGAGTGGATATTGATAAAGAAGCGACGTGGTTTGTGATGAACACACTGTTCTGCATTTCCTCTCTGAACGATGTACTGTCAAATTATAACCAGAACAGGCCAGCTAAGAGTCTGAATAAGAAGTAAGAATTAAGAAGTGCATAGGCTGAGAGGAGTTTTAACAGCCTCGTAGTGTGACACTTAATTCAGAAGAAGAGAGATAAAGTGAACCTGACAGTACATCTTTATCTTTACAGGGTTTGCTCATTCCTGAGTAGAAAAGGGTCAAGAAAGGCCTTTTAATATAAGATTACATGGAGGCAGAGTTGGCAAACACTTTCTCTAGATCACAGGGTCTGGGTGGAGTCGTCCCCAAGGCTGGGAAGCTCTACTGCTCAGGATTACAGTGACACAAATTAGAATCAAACACAGAAGAAAAAGGAAAGGAACTGAGCAAGGTTTAAATAACCCCTCTTCTACTATCAAATGGAAAACACAGTTCCTTCTCCCGGGAAAGATGTGTAGTCTTTTCAAAGTGTTGACAACCAAGAGCCCATGTGATTGTGCCAGCAGGTGACCTAGGTGTGTGATGTCCACGCAGCTGGCCTTACGTACTCAGACTCCAGCCCCAAGAGCAAAATCAGATACGCACCGTGAGTCAGGCACTGACTGGGTGCTGAATGGGCCCCAGGCGGTTTGGGCCAAGGTCTCAAGCTGAGCAAAACACACCAAGGTGAATTACATTCCAGTAAGAGGCCGAATTTCCTTTGAGAAGGCAGAACTTTATTCAGAAAGCACAGGCTTTGAGCAACCTCAAACTGCTACTAATACTCTGCACAACCAGGAAAACAAAATGTGTGGGTGAAATACCCTCAAAGAATGGCAAATTAGATAATTGCAGCCTTTTCATAGGGACCCAAGAGTGGCTATCAGAGGCAGAAAAATGCACCCTCAAATGCTCCCATGTTCCCACCTGAAGCCTCTGAATATATTAGGTTGCATGTCCAGGAGGAAGAAACAGTGCAAGAGAAATTAAGAATACAAATGGAATTAAATGTGCTTATTAACTAGCACTGAAGTGGAGATCTTATGCTGAATTATCTGGGTTCAATGTAATTATCTGGGTTACAAGTGCTCTTACAAGTGGAAAAGAGCGCTGAGGATAAGGCTCAGCGGCACAGCACCTGCCTGTAAATGCAAGGCAGTGATTTTGATTCCTAGTATCAAAAAACGTGGGAGGGAAGAAGGAAAAAGGAAATTATCACAGACAGAAGATTGTCAGAGACAGAAAAGATATGAAGAAAAAAGTCAGTTTTGGAGAGATGCACTCACAAGCTTCAATATGGATGATAAGCCAAGAAATAATAACAGCTTTTAGAAGCTGGGAAATCAGAAAATGATTCTTCATTAGTCTCCATTAGAGTTTTTCTCCTTTGGACTAAAACTTTTCAATATTAGTCAAATCAAACTCATTTCTGATAACTGACCTCCTGAGAAAATGTAATCTCTGTTTTTTTAACCGTGAAGTCTCTGGTAATTTGTTTCAGTAGATACAGAATCTAATCCACACTACATCACACCATGGTAAGGAAAACATAGAATTAATAATTATGATTTATTTGTTCAGAAGTCACATGCGATAGGAAGTACAGAAAAGTAACTTGGAAATTTTCTTTTTATACATATATATTTTTTTTACTTCTATTATCATTAGTGATGACAGCAAAAGAACACTATTTGTAGTAGGCATAGAGCACAGACTTTTTTTTTTCTTTTGGTGGAACCAAGGATTGAACTCAGGCCCTTGCACTTGCCAGGCAAGTTCTTATTCTGCTGAGTTTCTCCTGACCCCTCATGAACTCTTTTAAGTGGTAAATTTTTGTTCTAGGCAGTCGATGTTTGAAAATCCTTCATTCTTTAAGTTATGATTATTAAGTGGAAGAGAAATATGCATGAGATTTGATATGCATGTTATTCTCTGGGTTCGAAACATTTCTGACGGTGGCTGTGCAAGTTCAGACAAGTGATTTACTGTCCTTAAGAATCAATTTGATCACAAACTTTAAAAAGATGATACTTTAGCTATGGAGCATACGGAGTGAAGCATAAAGTCTAGCATGTAATACTCAGGACATAGCAACTCTTATTATTTTTAAAAGTCCTACAGCCTAGAATAATTCAGCTAAAATACAGTTATGAAGACTTATTTATCTGACACACAAGACATATGATATCAGCTTTGATGGGAAGTACA
>PVKA01028881.1:0-11535 GCA_004027165.1 Ctenomys sociabilis
ACAGTTAGTTTGGAAAGCCATTAGGCGAGGGTCTAATTATGAGGGGAAGGAAGGGAATCAGTTGATCAGAGGGAGACTCCAGATCCTGGGCCCAGCAGGGACAGGCAGAACGCAAATGCAGCATCGCATTGGTGTGGGGCACTGGCATGCAGGCAAGTGAAGAGCGTAAAGCACAAGGGTGAGCACCAGGCGGTTGTCAGATCCGTGCTGGGATGAGCAGGGCACGCACCCGCTAGGAAGGGTAGGGCGTGTCTCAGAATGGGGGCGCCAGGCCTACAATGTCAGCCTGAGAAGAGTAGAGAGCAACCTCAGGTAGGAAGCCGAAACATCCCCGTGGGGTGGGGTGGGGTGGGATGGAACGGAGGACCCCCAGTAGGCTATGGGTCCTGTAAGTAGATATTAAATGGTAGATAGATAGGTAGATAGATAGATGATAGATAGATAGATAGATAGATAGATAGATAGATAGATAGATAGATAGACAGACAATAGATGATGGATAGAATAGATGTTGCACAGAAAGATGATAAGCATAGATGGGATATAGCTGCAAATGTCTGTGTCTTTATATATGCAGAAAATATATACATAATATAATATATACATGTACTCTGTCCATTTCAGTGTCCAAAGCATGATGAAAGTCCTGATCTTAGTTTCAAAATAGAATTCCTCACTTAAAAAATCCATGGCTCATTTGAGAAATGTCTAATTTGAATTTGAAATCATGTGTTTCAAAAGATAGGAAGTGTCTAAGATATTCTCAGAACAACTGGGAAAATTTGAGTGGGATCTGAACCAAGATGTAACATCAGTGTTGACTTCCTGATTTTGATAGCAGAATGGAAGACAAGGCCCTTGCTTGTAGGTACATTTTTAATATTTTATATATAAAACTTTGAACCTAGTCGGGGAGGCAACTTATCCTCAGATAGCTCAGGAAGTATAAAACCTCAGGACAGTTGTTACGGTTTGTGTCTAGTTGTCGCCCCCCAAAACCTCATGCAGTCATGGGACAGCTACTGGAGTTAGCGATTGATTATTGTGGGTGTGGGTGCTGCAGCTGCCCTGGGGCAGGTGATTTGCCTTACAGTGTAAGGAGAGGAGAGAGACCAGCTAGCTGCCTGAGCTGCTACCACTCCCTTTTGCTCTCTACTCTTTGCCAGCACTGTGACAGGTTGCTCTCCGCCATGTTGCTCTCTGCTGCCTTGGAGCCTGAAACCTCTATTATCTGTGAGCCAAATAAACCTTTCCTTCCTTAGTTTTGAGTGTTGGGTATTTCTCCCAGCAATGAAAGAAGAGTGACTGAGACAATGGTCACATGGAAGTTTTCTGTAAGAGTAAGACTATCCTGAGTTTTTAAAAGAAAAGAATTATCACATGAAACAATCTGACTGAACAGCTATTACAAGGTTCTTCCTTGCCAATAAAACTATTATCTAGAATTCTACACTGGATTTCCTTGTACTGGTTTAATATTGTTTTCATGTTTGCTTACCCTAATCATATATATGCTTTCTCTTTCACTGGTTCTAGAATAATCTTGATACTTCCTTTATGTCTATCTATGTGTAGCTTTTCTACTATTGGTCAAAATTAGCTATCAAAATTCTGTTTTCTTTTTTAACTTAGTTCCTGATATTATATTTGCTTATTCATTCCTCTATCTTTATCTCCTTTTTGCTTCTTAAAAAAAAATTCTATTCCCTTATGGTTGTACAATTATCACATATTCTTACAAGTTTAATAAAAATATTTCTATAAGCTATAGTTGGAGTACAACTTTTATGAGTAACCTGTATTTCAGACATATTATTGTGTTGTTTTCATCTTATATCCAATTGTAAATTTCATTTTCTCATTGAACCAGGACTTGTATATTTTCCAAATCAGTTCCTTTTTGTTAATCATTAGTTTCTTTTATAGCTAAATGATGTTTTCTGCATACAATTTCTACTCTGGAGAATTTATTCATGTTTTCCTTAAATCTATAATTTTTTATGTTCAAAAATATTTGGAAAGTATATTCTCTTTATAGTGTATGACATTTTATGTCTATTGAATACCTATATCACCTAAGTTTTCTACTCTTAATTTACATGTTTTATCTTCTAAACCACTCATTAAAGGAAAACTTCTGTTGTGATTGTAGCTTAAAATTTTCCCCCTAATAATTCTTGCTGATAGTATCATATTCAGAGCCTCAGTATGCATAAATGTTTTATCTTCATTGCAGATTATGCATTTTGTCTTAGCCTTGAATCCTATTGCTTGACTTACTTAGTTATGTGATATTTTCCTCACATGTGCATTGTAAATGCTTAATATTCCCTTAGTCTCTGTCTTTACTATGTCCTATTTTCTTTGATCTGTGTACATAATATTATTGTTACTCAATATGAGAGAATTGTGTTTTATAATCAGGAAAATGAGTTTACCTGATATATCTTGGCAGTCATGTAAGTTTTTGTTGTTGTTTTTTTTAAATGCTCACTTTTAATTCTTATACTATTTTTCTGTCTGATCCAAGTTTTAAGTCCTCCATACATTTTATTTTTTGTTTTGCTCCAGTTATTTTGAATCAATAAAATTTCTTTGTATTCTACAAATATGTAATTTTAAAAGTCTGATTTCTGGATCAAAGATATTAGCACTTTTATGTACAAATTTTTTGTTATATTGCATATCCCTCACCCACATGCTTATAAATTCTATTGAAATAATGAGTTATTGATTAAGGCAGTCATCACCAATATCTCAACATGTTTCTTTCCTTTTAACAACTACTTATATTTTCATATAATTGGTTTTTACATTTCACATATGATTACAAGAGAGAAATATAAATTAAAACAAATATAAATTTCAATTACTCATATATTTACATTTCATTAAAATTGACAAAGTGAATAAATGCTTTTCAGAGTAATCTAGCTGCTTCACTGGTTAAACACAATGTTCAATTTTTTCATCCTTCTTTATGTCATTCATCCCTCAAATGAGCATTTTGATATATTTAGCTCATTCTGTTCACAACCTTAGTTTCCTCATCTATTACCTCTGGACTTGGGGATAATTTCTCCAAACCACAACTCTATCTTTCTCCAGTTAACAGTCAACATTTTAAACTCAGAAATCAGGTCTTATATCTTATGGTTTATCCAGAGGATGTCTCCCAAGGCTACTTAATCACCCACAGGTGGGCTCTTGAAAGGCTACCAAATCATGGGAGCAATCTAGCTGGCTCACTGTTAGGAGCTGGGGTGTGTGCAGAAGGGGAGGCCACTGGACAGGGGTCTCTTCCCTTAAATTGTGGGCCTCAGGTATTGTCTCAGCCACAAGAAAATAACACATCTGAGGCAGTACTCACATTTTTCTGTTTTGACAATCAATGTAAACCCAAATTTTGATAAGAATATAAATTTTACACTGTTACTTGCTTTTATTATTGTAGTTTTTTGATGGGTTGGTTTATATTTTTATATTCCTTAGATGCCTTTTTATTTTGATGCACAAAATAAAGGTGTGAATAATCCATGGAAAATTTGGATAACTATAATTAGGAAGATTATATTAATAAATTGTGGTTGTAAACATCTAATGACATAATCACAAGAGGTATCATTCACGTAACAATATTTACTACATATAACCTAATTTAATACATACTTCTTCAAAGTATGCATAATCTCAAAAGAAAATTCTGGCTCTAAGACTTTATAATGAATTCTTTCTTATCAGATGTGTATCTTGTCACAAATGTGTTTTCTCTCTGCTCCTTTGGAGGGAAGTATCTTTTACTCAGTTGAGAAATGTACAATTAATTCTTCAAAAATCATGATAAACTACTAGGTCATGACTAAGAAGAAAAGAACATGTACATTGTCTCAATTTTCTTTTACTTAGCTGAGAGTCCAATCATCAGACTAGCAATACAACTACCTGAAAATTGACCTCTCCATGTCCACTCTGCTTTTCCTTTACATCTACATCTGTGCTGTGTTTAGCTATGAAAAAAAAAAAAAATGTCTTGCCAATGTCTCCTAAAGGATAGAATTTGCTCCCATTGACTGCTTTCTCACCTGCCCTTGTCTTTTTCTAAGTGTATAACAATTCATGCTGACCAGAGCTTCAGCTGCCCACCATTTCCCTGAAGATCAAATCTTTAAGAGAACCTTCTTTTGTTCATGTATCTGTGGAGGACTATCTGGGCAACTCTTCACGAAGGAGGAGCAATTGTATCTGTTTTATGGCTATGCCTGACCCTGTTTCCATGTATTGACATGTACAGAGCTGGCTAGGACTTTGCCTCATCCCTTCAATTGGCTGTAAAGAGTGCATATCAATCTAACTAAGGTGGTGTTGGTAGTCTTTGAAGATGGCAGGTTGTTTCCACAGACACCCCTATTGCTCCCTTGCGTGAGCCAGGACAAGAGGATGAAAAGCCAATTCTCTATGCTGTCTCTCAGCTGGGATCTAGCCAGGAGATAGAGGCTATGACTTCCTGGGCTTGAACAATTATACATCATAGCTGAAGCACTAAATCCAAAATGTTAGGTGCTATCTCAGTTGTGTTATGCAGATTGCTCTTTTTGCATATCCTTCTCTCTTCATGTTGCAAAGGTGATTTGAGGCCTCCTACCTAGTCCAGCTCATGACACTTTCCTACTTCCTGCCATTCTCATAGTCACTCATCCTCAAGCTACGGCTTTCTTGATGAATTAATAAAACCTGGGTTCAGCTCTAGGTGGAGGCCCTTATTCCAGATAACCAAATACAGAGAGCTCTTCCCAGCCCTCCTTACAGCCCAGGAAGTTTATATTTGTAATCTTATGAAAAGTTATTGGAATTCTAGTGAGCTAATTCCAATCTACCACTTCCAGTATAACCCTTGGCTAGAATAAAGACACTAAGACATATTTATAGTTACAGGGAGCAAGGGGTCATAAGTCCAGCCACAATGATGGCTATCCAGAACAAAGGCCTCTGCCCAGAGCCAAACCTAGGTTTTATTAATTCATCAAGAAAGGAGTGGCAGGCCAGCCAGATAGCTCAGTGGATTAAAGCACCTGCTTAGGCAGATGCAGGGACTGGGGTTCAACCTCTGGAATGCTGTGCCAGCCCCCTCCCTGGGGCACACTGAGATGGCAATTGAGACTGGGCATGGCGGCACATGCCTGTAATCCCAGCACTTGGGAGGCTGAAAATAGGAGGATCACTATGAATCTGATCTGTGTAGTGAAACCCTGTAGACGTACTAATTATGTTTAAAAAAAAAAAAAGGAGTGGCTTTGAGGATGAGTGATTGTGAGAATGACCGGAAGTAGGTGAGTGCCATGAGCTGGGCTCAGTAGGAGGCCTGCATTTACCTCTGCAACATGCAGAGCGAAGGATACTCAGAAAGAGTAATCTACATAACACAATCAAGATAGTAACCTACAGCTCTGATGTGTAGGAAGTCATAACCTCTATCTCCTGGCTTGATCCCAGCTGACAGACAACATGGAGCATTGGCTCCCCATCCTCTTGTCCTGGATCACACAAGAGAAGAATGAGGTCTGGGTTACCTGGGGAAACAAGCCTGCCATCTTCAAAGGATACCATCCACCACATGCCGCACCAGCCCCAACCCCAGCATGTTGAGCCAGCCACCAAGACCCAAGCCCTGGCGTGCTGGTGCAGCCTGTAATTCCAGTGCTGGGGAGGCAGAAAACAGGAGCCTCACCGCAATTCCAAGCTGAGAAGTGAGACCCTGTGCCAAATACATAATAAATAAATAAATAAATAAATAAATAAATGAACACCATCAGTACTTCAGTTGGACCAATAAACGTTGCCTACAGCCAATCAAAGGGATGAGGCAAAGTCCTAGCCAGAGATCTTTACAGGTCCATACATGGAAATAGGGTCAAGCTCAACAAAATGGAGAAATTTGCTCCTTCAAGGAGAGTCACCCAGGTGGTACTCCATAGTATCCACTGTTTAACAAATACTCATTGGGCATCCATGACATGCTAGATCTTCGAGTTCCCTCCTATGCTTTGCACTTTTCCTATTCATATGCATTTATGCAGCATCAGGCAAATCATGCAGATACTCTACCTAATCTTTATAAAATAATATTGCCTTTTACTAGAAGCCCACAGAAACAAAGCCCCCACCTATGTCTATACTACATGAAACCCAGACTGAATTTCAACCATTGTATGTGTAAGGGCCTGGTTAATTTTTCAATCTTTTTTATAATCTTACCTCCCTGATAACCATCCTGTCTTCAACTGCTGACAATGAGGCCTAAGACAGAGTTGTAGTCATTAGTCAAAAACCGAAGAGGGTGCAGGCATGGTGACCCACAGCTGTAATCTCAGCACTCAGGAGGCTGAGGAAGGGTGTTGTGAATTTGAGGCCTGCCTGGGCTATTCAGTGAGTTCAAGGCCAGCCTGAACAACATAGCTAGACTCTGTCAAAAGAAGGGGGAGAGAGAGAGAGAGAGAGAGAGAGAGAGAGAGAGAGAGAGAGAGAGAGAGAAGAAAGAAAATAACTATCAAGATGACACAGCATGAATATAAAATCCACTCTACTAGTATATTTCAGTCTTTTCACTTCCATGTTATTTGACAAAGTTAAATTTCTCTGTCATGCCTTGCACTGCATAACAAAGCTCTTGTGTCATTGTGTCACTTTGTAATTTTACTTAACTGTGTTTGCTGATCAGTCACAAATAGGGATAACTCAGGTAGCTGCATGCAGCGAATTATGTCCTGTCCAGAATGCAGCAGTCACCGGGCCTGCAGTGGTGGATCAAAGCATTTTTCTGAGTAAAATGCATTCCCTAATGTCCTAGGGAACCTTTCTTGTCCTCATTGGTAGTTGCTGACTTTTCTCAAAAGCTTGTTGTCTCATATTCTGCAGACATTTTTTAAAGCATCTGGCTTTTTTCTTAATATATCTGTCTTATTTTTATATTTCAAGATCATTTGAGGAGAAAAAAAGAAAATGAGTTTAAATGATCACCTTGAACCTTAAAGCATCCTTTTAAACCTGGCCTGTTCTCCTTTCTCTGAGAGTTTGAATGAACTGAGGGCATGTAAATACAGGTTCTCCTCTTGAAGCATAGATACCAGCCTTGCTGGATCACTGGGGTACCCCAAGCCAATATTTAAGAGAGGGTGCTTTAACCATCCTAAAATATAGCTTTAAAAAATAAAGAGTAACCTATGGCTTTCTACATTTTGGTAAAATTAATTTTTCTTGGTAGTGACTATAGAATCTATTTGTGTAACTAGCATTTAAAGTTTCCCTTTTGCATTTAGGTCTTAGCCACTAAATTCCTTCTACTTTTTCCAACACCTATAATTGTTCTCAGTAAGGCAAACAAATTTTCTGTTACTTTTTTCTTCCTGCACTTCTGATTCCTCATTCCTGCAGTGTGCAACTGTCTGTGATTCTGACCTTCTTTATAGGCCTCCAAAACAAGAGAGGAAGCCAGATTTACAGCAGGAGGGCTATATTTTTTAAAAAGAACATGAGACCATGGCACTGGAAGTGACAAGCAAGTCATGGTAACAGGTACTGTAGACAAAGTGAGACTGAAAGCTAATGTCCACAGGAAAAAGGAATGGAGTGAAATCCTCAGTCAAGCCTTCAGAACAGAGTTATCAGGAAGAGTATAGCCATGGAGTTAAGAGGGTAGGAGTAACACAAGCTGTATCTGATACCAGAAAGTAGACAAGGAATGGCCATGTAAGAGAAAGGACTAGGGTTTCAGATTCAAGTTCCTACAACCATAAAAGGAAGAACAAGACCTGCATTGTACCAGGTCCCTTTCTTTGAAAAGTCTGTGCTCTGTGGTTCACTGCCTCTGGCACAGTCATCTGATATTCCCCCTTGTAGTACTCAGAAGCCGAGTGCCTTCACACTTACACTCTGTCATTACAAAATCTGTAAGTCAACTACCTGTCACTTGTTCCAACTCCCCAGACACCCATTCATACATGCAAGAAGGCAGCAAAGCATTTGTTTGATGACTAAATCTTTTATGTCCTATTAAATTCCCGTTTGCATTTTTTAGCAATTCCTCTTTGTAATTCAATGTATTGATCAAAAAAGTGGTTTCTGTGTGTCAAGAAAAACTACATATCTGGATTCTGTTTGTTTCTGCTTCTTAATGTTTTGTACTTTTGCATTATTCATGTGCCCAGGGGCTACACACGATGGCCACATTTTTATAAATTCCCCAAATAAATAAGTAATAGCCTATTTGGAAAAACTACTTTGGTTTGCTTGGGACCTCAGCTGCTCATGCCTGATAAGTCACATCCAGCAACTCAAGCTGAAGGACAGCAGTTGCAATATCTCCTGTTGTGCTTCAGACATTAAAAATAAAAACTGTAGCCACCTACTAATTGGCAACTTTGATGCAAATACCACAACACAGCAGCTCTACTGAGGTCTCTGCTTCACTGAGGAATCCAGCTCATTCAGCAATTCAAGACAACATACAGATAAGTGAATAAGACGTGGCCTTAGGAAATCCTTTTTAAGAAAACTGAAGAGACTTTTTGTTGAAAGAACTTTTTTGTGAGTGTTTGCCCTACAATACTTGAGGTTCATAAATGTTACAAAGACACTTGATAATAACTGTTTCATTTGGCAAAGTGAGGTAGAAAAGGAAGATAATTTTCTTTATTATGCTTGTCTTGAATAGAGAAAGGAAAGAAAAAGTCAAATCTTCCGTTGATGTAATCTGTGCGAATCTAATCATTCAGAACTTGCTCAACCCTTCAGTAGCCAAGGTGCACCTAAGAGTGTCCTGCCAAATTCGCCAAATCATCACCTCCCATAGAATATCTCCTCCTGGAAGACAGGCAATGCAATAAAACTCATTTAAAATGATTCATGCAATATTAAGATATTTCCCTTCTTTTCAATCTATCTTTAATTACAAGGGAAAATCTCCATGACAACTTGCTCAGCAGGCTCTTGGCTATGTAGCCAGTTCTGAAGGGCTTTTCTTTTTTTCTGAACTTGGTTATGTCAAAAAGAATTCAGGCTTCTGGACTTTTCTATAAATTTCCTCCAAGATGCTTCACTTTATAAAGCACATTTTATGCACATACCCCTCACTCTTCTCTTTCATAGTGAAATGTATTCAACTTTCTCTTAGTTTCACTTTCACTTAAGATCAATATTTCGACTAAATTCATATCTTTGATATATAGCATTTCACTAGGAGAGTATAAGAAGCCATATATTATTCCCCTCTTAAGAAAAATGGGAATCTGATCTGGAGATTACCTGCTAAGCGGTTGTGAGGATTTATTTGAATTCTCCTAAGAACCTGTTAGTGTATAATTTGTTGCATAGGATTTATGACCCTCCCAGGAGATTTCACTCACTGCAGAAGAACATTTCTCTGACATGCCAAAGATGTACCACTATACTGGCAGTTTTGCGTATTCACAACAAGCCAGGGGTAGAGCTTCTTTTGAAAACCTGGCTACTCCCCAAATATCTGCCACAGAGATGTGCCAAAATGGGAACCGCAGCTCACCTTCTTCGCTTATTGAGCCCATTTTCCATATTCAAAATTAATCATATTTTAGAACATAGCTGTATTGGCCTTAATTTTCCTTGTTCTCTCAAATCTCTAAAATGAGTATTCTTTACACCAAAATGATCTCTAGGTTTTACTGACCTTATACCACATTGTAGCATATTTTTAACCTAGCACTTATCAATCAGAAAATATTCATTAACAATAAGTTAAGGTTTATATTTTTTCAAACATAGATCTTAGGCTAAAAATAAATAAAACTAGTAAATGGCACAGTCTAGTTTGGTTTGATTAATTTCCCCCTACAATCAGAGTGGCTCAGTTCTTCCAAAAACTTGACATGTTTCATAAATTCAGAGATTCTTGGGATGCAGAACTAGGAAGACAAAACCTAAATGAAACCTGATGTCTGCACCTGCCATCAGATATTCCTAAAACATCCTGAACTGGTGAATAATGTAAGGAAAGTCTTAGGAGCAATGTGCAGTAGTCAAGTTCATCTGTTTCCCAAAAATTTGGAAGTACTAATGGTGACAAACAGCTGTATTTACACATTGCCTTGAGCATCTCAGAACACCTTCAACTATTTACTCCAACCCAAGTAGCTGAAGCCATTGCCCAAAAGACGACTTCTTGTCATGTTTTCTATTAATACCACTTGACAATTTCCAGTAAATGGGTCTGAAAACTATTATATATTTCCCCTAGCTTCTAAGTGCATTAAATTTAATTATAAACTGAAAATACATTTTAAAAATAGATGGTTTGGCCTTCATTAGAGCTCTCTGGATTGTTAAAATATGAATTTGAAAACTGAAAATCATAGTATGTCTACTTCTTATGCATGTAAGAAAAAATACATAATTCTTTCTATGTAAGTAAAGTAGACAACTTAAAATCCTCATTAACACTAGTTTCTGTCCCTGTGTTCCTTTGCAAGAAGCATTCAGGCAAAACTCGCAGTAGATCTCTCTTCCCACCCTCCCTCTTTAGAGAGAAGCAAGTCTAAACCAGTTTAGACTAAACTAGTCCAGGCATTCAAAGTTGACAAAAGCAAGTTGTTCAGTTATCCTGAGATCTGTTGAAATATTTTTGTCCCATCTGTTCTGAAAACAAAGCTTCAGATCTACATCCAACCAAGGAATGACAGAACTGTCCCTACAGAAGTTTGTGGATGGCAGAGGCAGTTCACAATTGTGGTTGTTTATTCAGACACTGACTGTCAATGCAAATCGAAGCTAAGCTCTCCACCCAGCCTCATACAGAATGGAATGGGCCTGTACATTTCCATCTGCCAGGTGTCCACATCATTGCTGCATTTCTTACACACTCCAGTGGAGGAAACTCCTATTATTTACTAGTCCTTCAGCTGCAGCATGTTGGTGGATTCCTCAAAAACCCTGAAGAAAATAAAGAGAAGAATTTGTGATTAGACATAAACAAGTAAGAATATAAGGATGACTTGATAAGAGAAAAATTCTGAGATGCCCTCCATGTAATTACAAGGACCAGAGGATGGGAAGGAGGAGATAGGGCAGGAGACATGAGGCCGCCAGTCAGGTAACAATCCTGAATACAGCCTGAAACCCCAGCTCCAACCTCAGCAGCCCCTTCTAGGTGCCACTGTATCCACCTTGTGCCTCCAGCCCATCAGGAGCTTCTCCTCCTTAGAGGAAAGTCCCCTTATTGCAAACCTTCCCCACCTTTACATAACCCCACCCCTATTCTCTACACCCAGTGTAGGTTTTTTAGAAGTGTACCAGGGTAATCCTTAGATAGCAGCACCTATTTTGGAGAATCTTATTTTTAAAATACTAGAAACTAAAATAGCTTTCTCTCAGTTTTCTGGAAACTCAGGTAATGTTATTAAGATTTAACCTAGAATTTGGTATGAATTCATCAGCATTTTTTTCAGTTGGAGTCCAGGATAATGCAGATTTTTAACTTATGACACTGTCATTGCTAATGAGCCCAGCAGG
>PVKA01028881.1:11635-29015 GCA_004027165.1 Ctenomys sociabilis
AAAAAAAAAAAAAAAAAAAAAAAAAAAAAAAAAAAAAAAAAAAAAAAAAAAAAAAAAAAAAAAAAAAAAAAAAAAAAAAAAAGTTAGCATTGCTGGGCCAGGGCTGTAGTGTAACACCTGCCTGACAAGCACAAGGCCCTGAGTTCAAGTCCCAGTACCAAAAAAGAAAGTAGTAAAACAAACAAGTTTGCATTGCTACCTCACGTATTGGCTCCACTCCCTAAGGATTCTTGGCCCAGAAGAGGCCCCAAAGAACATGTCTAGACCCACACACACAGCACACTGTCAAAGTGAATCACCCAAGATGAAGCCTCTTGGCAGTGAGATTCAGCATAGTACAGAGCCACTTCTGGGGCTCAGCAGGCTGAGAAAAGATGCAGCTCCGAGATATCATAGGCCAGACACAAAACCCTGACTTTTAAAAGTTCATATGCATTACAATAATAGATGACTAAAAAGGAGGGCATGTTTTTTTTTTTTTAATTGCAATTTACCATATCACTTTCTGCTATGGACTAACCATGTGCCCCCCAAATTCACATGTTGAATTCTAATAACCAAGGTGATAATATTAGGAGGCAGCCTTCAGGAGCTGGTCAGACTATTAGAGTGGAAGCTGCATCAGCGACATGAGTGTACTTAGGAACGAGTTCCCAGGGAGCTGCCTTACCCTTTCCACTATCAAAACATGGCAGATGTTTAAAGAGAATGTACTACAGTGAAAAATACTTTGCCATTAATCCTTCTGAAAATAATCCTCCTCACTTCAAACACACTTAACGTATCATTTTTTGTCACTTTATGAAGCAGTTTTAGAAGTCCTCTTTTGTGGGTGTCTTTGTAAGTTTGGACCAAAAATATAGTGAATTTTGCTGCCTGATCCCATGCACCAGAAAGGCAGGGTCATGAGAGTCCTCATGCACCTTATCTGAACCTAGCACCATGGGACTTCTTACTCTTCCCCAAAGTCAAAATGGCCATGAAAGGTAAACATTTTTAAGTCAATTCAGGACATAGAGGCAGCCACAATAACAGCTAAAGGTAATCATGAAAAAGAACTTTCAAAACAGCAGCACAGTGTGTCAAGAGCTATGCGAGAGGGCTGGTGAGATAGCTCAGCAGACTGAGTGCCTGCTTAGGCAAGCGCAGGAACTGGGGTTCAATCCTAGCACCACAGGTAGCACCAGCCCCACTCCCAGGCACACTGAGCCACAACAGGGAGGGGGCACACCTGTAATCCAAGCACTGGGGATGCTGAAAACAGGAGGATCACTGTGAGTCAGAGCTGTATAGTGAGACCCTGTACCAAATAAATACATTATATATATATATATATATATATATATATATATATATATATATATGAGAACATGTTGTAAGAGGAAGTATTTTGAAAGAAATTAATGACCATGTGTCATTAATTTAAATAGAACATGATTTTAAAAACTGAGGACAGCATTACTGAATTAAGCATCTAGGATTCCAAAAATATGATGCGAAGCTACTATGTCACTATGTGAGAGCTAGAAGGTAAGTTACAACCATTTTCCTTGCTTGAAAAACAGCAGAGACATTTAATTCAGAGATTTATTTAGATATACTGAATCAGTACAAACTACTTTAAGAAATATATACAAATACTCAGGATATATTCAAAAATAGAAGACACAGAAGCAGCAAAAAATCAAACCCCAAACTGAGGCAGTTCCTGAACAAGAAAAATAGCACAAATATAATAGAAATGCTATGCATATAAATGCAGAAGATATTCTAGAATTTGAAAACTGAGAATGGAAATATAGAGTCCTCCATTTCTGAAGTAAAGCTAACAGAGCAACACAGGTATTTAACCTTACTTAATTAAAAAACTTAAATTTCAACAATTTAAAGAAATAATTTTATAAGCATCAAAAGGGAAAAACACATGCTTACTAATGGCCTTCCCTAAATGCTGCAAAGAGTATGATATCTCCATAACCTATGAATAAGTGGCATTGATTCTATTTCAAAATTAGATAGTTTCAATTCATGTGTAAGTTAATACCCTCTTAAAGTATTAAGGTGCATAGTATTTATTACCAAATTATTCACTCTACAGAGAACTTTTAAAAGACCAAAAGGAGAAAGCTTGAAGAAACATGACTAGTTTTTTTTAGGACATTAAAATTCTATTCTGGCACCATAGCTCAGCAGACTAAGCGCCTTCTTTGGCAAGTGCAGGAACCAGACTTCCATCCTTAGTCCCTCATGCTGCGCCAGCCCCACCCCCTGGGTTTGCTGCACTGGCGATGGAGTTCAGGGTTGGTGGCACACACCTGCAATCCTAGCCCTGGGAGGCTCAACACCAGAGGATCACTACAAGTCCAAGCTGCGCCGGGAGCACCAGATGCATCAAATGAAAAAGAAAATTTGTTCTGAAACTATCCCTGGCCACAAGAAGAATAAAATTTAACAAATATTCGTTCACCAAACTTCTGTCTTCTGCTATAAAATGCATATAGTATCAGAACTGGTCACTAAGATTAAATCCACTAGAAAATTTTCTGATGTTATGTGTCAATAGCACCATTTTGCAGAAATTTTTACATATACACTTTATTTATTTATGAATTTATTTATTTAATGTACTTAGTACAGGGTCTAGAGGGCCTCACTACACAGACTGGATGCTGGGATTACAGGAACGCACCACGCCCAGTCTCATTCATGCTCTCAGCACACCCCAGGGGCGGGGGCAGCATGGCACATCGGGGATCCATATCCCAGCCCCTGTGTCTGCCTAAGCAGGTGCTTTAATCTGCTGAGCTATCTGGCCGGCCCACATGTATACTATATACACTGTCCATTCTCACATATTTTCAACACACAGCTGCAGCTTATTACAGTTACGCATCTTTTGTTGCTTAATTAAAAACACAAACCACTGCTTGGACACACTATCTCTGTTGATTTGAATGCAATTACAATTTGTAAAGCAAAACAGAAATATGACTGCACAGTAGGTAGACTTTAACATACATTTTAGAGATGCACATATTTGCTTATGATAATCTGCTTAAAAGGGCAGGGGATAAAGAATTGGGCAGGCTGGTGGCATCACCACCTGAATAAGATGAAAAGCAAGACTAAGACTGCCGAAGAACAGAGATGCCGCTACCGAGGCTAACTGACACCATTAAGAATTGGAGAACACGAAGGAAACTGAAGTCAGACACTTGGCAAAGTTAATTTCATTGTTGTTTTAATAGAGTAGGATTTGAAGAAAGATAAAGGAGAAAATATAAACTCAACTAAAAACCTTTCCTTTATAAAAGGTAAAGTGTATTTACTATTTCAATAAATTGAAGCAAAACTATAATACAAAAAAAAAAGATGATTTTCTGAAAACTTGTCAGTACTATTGCACTGTATGATATTAGTGAAACTCTTGGTTAAGCTACTTACTAGCTACACACTTGACCAACTGACCAGTTTCTCATTCTCCCTACTCCACAGTTTCTTTGCCTGTACAGCAGGACATACTTTACATTTTCTAGCGGAGAACCCTGGGCACTCTCAGGTGCTCGAGGCACCTCCAATTTTCTCTAGAATCATATTCTGGTTGTTATCGTCAAACACAGAAGGCATTGAAACATGATATACTTTCATTTTCTTAAATTCTCTGCTTGTGATTTCAACAGCTTCAAATGTATTGGTTTAGCTTCAATATGCTAATAAAGAATCATTATAAAATTGCCTGGTACTTGCGATCTTCTAGGTTTCCCCTCAGAGCCTGTGCCTGTGTCTCCATGCTGTGTCTGAGATACACGAGCCGAGTCAGAAAGAAGTGGCATCACCTGCCAGATGGGGCTTCAGCCTGGCAGATCCAAGGTGCAGGCCTTGCGCAGCCGGCACACAGCATTCTTCACAACAACATGCAACAGTTTACTGAATACAAGTGTATCTGCCTCTGCTAGCTTTGCCCAGTAGAAAAATAACAAGCGCCACACTGCAACTTAAATTCTCCTACCCTCTAAAAAAATTAAAAAATGAAATTAATTTTAATTATATGTTTTCATTAATGCCTGGTGTGGATTGACAACTGGTGGTCAACATGTAATACCTAGCTGAGCTGAACTGAACTAGCGCGGTGCTGGGTTCGAGGGACCCACCTGAGGATTGCCAGCAACACAAGAGGCAACACTGGAAAGGAAGAAGTTTAGGTGCTCCTGGGAGCTGTTGGTTCCCTGGAGAAGCTTGTTATACTGGTTTACCTGGTAGAGACTCTGATGTTCTCATTGTCAGAGATGCTGGAGACCTTGCTGTTGCTGAGGATGACTGTCGTGGTTCTTTTCCAAGGACCTCTAGGTCTTTGAGCGAAGCTTCCTGGCTCACGTGAAGATCCTTCAGCCTGGTAGTGTTGTACACAGCTGAATTAGATTGAAATATTATAGGTGTTAGGTTTTTGTTTTGTTTTGTTTGCTGGTGCACAGTGGAGAAGCGGAAGTAAAAGAGCGGGAGGAGGGGGTCCTTTACTGCCATTGAACAGGACACAGAGGATCGACAGCAGGGAAAGGAGGGAATCCTCTGATCTGAGACAGGAAGGGTGAGATTTTATAAACTTTTGCTACGGATGGAGTTTGAGGGATAGTTTCAGTGACATGTGAGGAGCTCATTGGGGTCTCTCTCACGTGCGCGGAAAAGGTATCCAAGAGTGTGGTGGAGAAGAAAGAGGAAGTGGTGATTGGGAAGATAAGCTGTTGTGTTTGGGATTCAGCCATGTTGAATCAGGTCCATGATAATTTAGCAGTTTGTACTCTACCAGGACCTATCAATAGGTAGTTAGATAGGGCTGGGCCATCAGAAAGAGCCAGTATGGAAGACAAGATACTTTGCAACTGTGAGAGAGACCTCCAGACAAAAGAGCGAACAAAGCATACCTCCTTAATGATAAACATTAGAATTCTAATGGGATTAGTATTCTAAATAGGTCTCTATCATCTTTAAGAAGCCAGAAAGAGTCACAAACTCAACCCTAAAAGAAAAGCACTCGTTCTGTATTCATGCTCACTGTTGCTAGACTTGCTTCTTCCTTTGATTCCAGATTTGATCAACTTTACCTGAGCAATTGTGCTCATGGTCTTATTGGTTAACAATAGAGTTGTCACATCTCCCACCCTCCTTGCAAGTTCCTATGTGCTTCACCTTAGACCTGCCACACCTCATGGTTTTGCTCTATAAAAAATCCCTTAAAAAGACAAATTCCTTGGCAACCCACTCTGGTGCTCTTCTGTTCCTCCCTCAGACAGAAGCTTTCCTTCCCTAATAAATATATTCTGTTCTTAACCTCCATTGTTCCTAAAATTCATTCTTTAATTTTGGAGAATATGAGCTTGTCCCAGGTGTCTTTCAGGTTGGGAGTTCCATTGCCCTATAGCACTAGCACAGGTCCTTTATCTGGCTGGCACAGACTTCCTAGCTTCCACCACTGACCTTGGGGCCTTCTTAGTACAGATCCTTGAAATTCACCTGCTTGAGACACTGTCATGGGCTCTTGGTCTCCAGCTGAACTTGGGGGGGGGGGGGGTAGCACTGGCACAATCTCTAGGTCTTCAGCTGAACTTGTGCAGAGCATTACCATGGACTCCAGCCCCTCAGCTGGATTCCTTGGGGGCTCTAGTGTGTGAAAAGATTTCCTGTACTCTTGTACTAAACTCTTTGGGTGGCTATTATAAAATAATCCTATAAATCATAAGTTCTATATTATAGTGTTCCCCTTACAAACACTGACTACAACAACTCCCAAATGCAAAATACTATTATTGCAACAAGAACTCAATCTTTAAGATCCTACAATATTTTACACTCAAAATGATAGGAAAAAAATATCCCTTGTGGTTGGGAGAGCACACATTGAATTAAGATGATTTGTTTTTTAATTCCTTTCTGTCAAATGTATTTTGTAGGACTTTGGGCAATGCCATTAACCTCTGTCTTCTCAGGCTCCTAGTATATGACACAAGAATGGTGTAACACAGGTAGGGAAGAATTAAATGGATAACACATATAAATTGCTTAGTACATTGTATGTTATTTTGTATGGCTACCAGAGTAAAGAATCACAGAGTGGGTGCTTTAAATAACCAACAATACTTTCTCATAGTTCTAGAGGCCCAAAGTCCAAATTTAAGGTGCCAGTAGGGTTGGTTTTCCCTGAGCCTTTGCTCCTGGTTTGCTCTCAGCCATGCTCCCTATATTCTCACATGACCCACCTCTATCAGGGCATCCTTGGTGTCTCAGAGAGAGTCCTCCCCTGTCTTCATAAGGACAACAACCCTCACTATAAGCCTTATTTTATAAGTTATCCTATCCCCAGAAGCAGTCAAATTTTGAGGTATGGAAGGTTAGGGCTTTCACATAATAATCCTGGGAAACATGACTTAGCCCAAAATATTCTAGGGACTCCTATCAGTATATATGAATACTACTGATAAACACAATTTTCAAACAAAAGACCATTTATTCCTATATTTATTATTTATTTTATATATTTATTCACTTATTCATTGAAAATATATAAGCCAAGGAGCTTCCCCATGCTTAACAATGAGCTCTCTGTCCTGCTGGGAAGACAAAGAAACCCACATACACTAATGAACCTATCAGAGCTCCCTGGCCATCACTGTATGTGCTTACCCAGCAGCCCTGGCTCTGCCAGCCAGAAGGATTGCACTGATACTACTAATATTAGGCAGGAAATATAAAATGGGATTGTGAGGGAAAGGGGAAATCACTGGTGTCTACTGCCAATTTGCGAATGCCTCTTTCCAGCATAATAAACCCATCTTAAGAATGGAAACCAGAGGAGGAGGGAACTCTGAGAGGGGGCACAAAATGAGCAGCCATGCAAACAAGAGACTGAGTCCTAAGGAAGTGGTGTCTTGCATGCGGGCAAAGGAGACTTTTGCCCTTAGAGGCAGAGTTGATGAGCCCCAGTGCTTAAAACATGGCCTTTGAATGACTGTAGGAAAAGATCTGAACTGCAGTTATCATTAAAATAACTGAGAAAAAATAAAATACACTAGCCGAGTTCCTTTAACTTGAAATAATGTTGAAAAGCTTGGAATACACAAATGTTGAGCACTTATCTGCCCACACACACTCATACACAAACACACATAGCAGGGTTGGTGTCATAAACCACGTGGGTGAGAGAACGCCACTGGCTAGCATGGGTCCCTGCTTTAGTGATCATGGAAATTCAAACTGAAGGGACAGCATGAATTTACAGGCAAGCCTTTAACTGGAAAGTAAGAGAAAAATGAGGAAAGGACTCTACCCTGAAGAGAAGATGAAGGGGATGATCTCCAGGGAAAGTTTAGGCTGGCCCATGAACAAAGAGGAAGGACCAGATTTAGGGACCAGGAACTGCTAGTGTTTGCTTCATCATTATCTCAGTTCTGGCTTCGCAGCTTCAGGAAATGTCCCTATGGCCTAAGGACAATTCAGTTTTCAGGAGAATGATTGTTCTTTCTTGGGGAAAGAGGTCTCTGTTTGAGGCTCCAAGAGAATCTACAATGACAGAAAATATTTGGGTACCCATTTCAGGGTGTAAAACATTGTACTTGAATGTCCCTGCCTCTTCCCTTGGTGCCCTCTCTTAAAGAAGGATAATTTAGGTAAATCTAGGTCTGATGCACAGTAACTTGCATTACCACACCCCTATGACTACCCTGCTTTCAAGAGCACAAGCTGAGAAGGAACCTGACACCTTTTAGCCTGTTTTTAGTTACCCATTGGGCATCTGCAGACCCAAGTGAAGAGGTTGCTTTATTCTATTCTGTTTTAGAAAAACCAACTTTGAGGTCTCCAACTGCCTCAGATGAAAATACAAATGGTGTTTTTAATGAGTATGAGGTGAATGCCCTGGAGTTTGTTTGTTGCTGGTCCCTCCATGATGATCTCAACATCCTTATTTTCTTTTTTATTGAAGTACAAATATCAATGAGACAGTTTCAAGACACATTAACAGGACAGATTTGATAAATTAATACATTGCAAACTGTTTTGGTATCATATAAGGTGCATACATGATGTTATACTTACAGACATTATTATAGCAGATGTATCTTATCAGTGAAGAGAGTGTAGCTGTTTACATATCTTATTTTTTATACCTCAATTATATCAAAGATTCAATAATTAATACTTTCTACCTTGTTATTTTCCTAGTGGTTGTCCACAGTACTAGAAGCCGATATCATATCGTGTCCAACCACCGTTAGTGCAAATCTTGCCTCTGATAGAATTATGTAGAAGCACAGCGTTATCTAACCCAACTGTACTATCCATACACACACATCATGATTCTTCCTTTCTATACAACTTCCTTTGTCTACACCTGTCAAAGATGGGCACTCCATGGTCATTCAACTAATTTAGGTACCTGAACTTGACAACACAATCCAACACAGTCCAGCATTCCACAACAATAGTGAGTTATCTGAAGAAGTTGTCAACCATAGCTATTTACAGCTCAACTTATTATTATGGCCCCGCAGTGTATACTTCATTTTTGTACTTTTCTGCTGGATGGTCAAGACCTAGACAGAGCAAGACCTATATACCAAGACATGTAGTTTTTGTTTCTGATGAGGTCAGTGAAGTCTCCTCAGGGTTTACCTTGTAATCCTGCACCTTACTCTGGAGATCCTTTGCGTCATCCATGTGGATGAGTCACAGCCAATGCTTGACCAGTTTTCTCTCTGTGAGAGCATGAGAGAAAGATTTTTTTCAATGTGACTCTCCTCAGGAACACTATAGAACTTTGATCTCTTTCCTCTGTGGCTCCATAATCTCCTTGTTCAGAAAATTTGGGGCTCAACTGAGATTCATGATATTACAGTACAGGTTCTCCTGTGTCCTGAGTCCTTGCTGACCTTGAAAGGCTAGGGCCAAAATGTTGGCTGGCCTGTGGCTCTTCTATTTCTCATAATGTTTTGGTATCATACAAGGTGCATACATGATATTATACTTACAGACATTATTATAGCAGATGTCTCTTATCAGTAAATTAAGAGAGTGTAGCTGTTTACTTATTTTATTTTTTCATACCTGAATTATATCAAAGATTCAATAATTAATACTTTCTACCTTGTTATTTTTGTAGTGATTGTCCATAGTACTAGAAGCCAACATAATAGCTCATCCAACCACTATTAGTGCAAATCTTGCATCTCATAGAATTATGCAGAAGCACGGCATATTTATCCTAACTGTACTGTTTATACACACACATCATGATTCTTCCTTTCTATACCACTTTTTTTTGCCTAGACCTGTCAAAGATGGGCATTCCATTGTCATTAAACCAATTTAGGAGCCTGAACTTGTGACACACTCCAATACAGTCCAGCATTCCACAATAATACTGAGTTATCTGAAGAAGTTATTGACTATAGCCATTTACAGCTCAACTTATTATTATGGCCCCACATTGTATACCTCATTTTTATACTTTTCTGCTGGATAGTTAAGATCGAGATAGAGCAAGATCTATATACCAAACATGTAGTTTTTGTTTCTGATGAAGTCAGTGAAGCCCCCTCAGGGTTTATCTTGTAGTCCTGTACCTTATTCTGTAGGTCCTTTGTCTGTGTCATCCATGTGGATGAGTCACGGCCAATGCTTGACCTGTTTGCTCTTTGTGAGAGCCTGAGAGAAAGTTTTCTCTCCATGTGATTCTCCCCAGGTACACTATAGATCACTGATCTCCTTGCTCTGTGGCTCCATAATCTCCTTGATTAGAAAATTTGGGGCACAACTGAGTTTCATGATGTTACAGTACAGTGAACAGCCTTATTTTCTTATGTACTTTGTTCTTGGAGAGCCTGTGGTGAAGAAATCCTGGTTTTAAGGACACATCTGACTTTTGAGGTGCATAAGATTGTCCAGGAGACATGATGGGTAGAGAAGAAAGCTTGCCATATTTTTAAAAGACAATGAGCACTGAGTTAAGACACAAGTATTATCTGCTTTTTGTTCCCACAGTGGGCTCTATCCAAAGACAGGGCATGGGGGAGGCTGTCTTCCAAACTACACTGGAGTAATGAAAATGGTACTGGAATTAAACACTATAGACTTAAATATTTGTCATTTATGACAGATCACTTATAATCATGCTGAAGTTCACTGGAGACTTGCATGTATTTAATGCAAATGTAGGTTCAAAAACTCTCATCTGATCTTTTTAACTTATATTTCTTACAAATTTTAAAGATATTTTAATATTTTAAAGATTTCCTTCAAGGTTATGAAAGCTGCCTAGGCCAGCTAAGCCGTATTTGCCCAATGCACCTAAGATTCCTGTGTTCTTTGGGGTCCCTGGCTGTGTAGCATCCTGCATGATGCTTTGCCTTTTCCAACAAATTGATGCCTGTATGTTCTATATATTGAGTTCTAAGAAGCAGAAAGAAGGGCTCCCTATCTCTGCCCCCAGGACCATCAGAATAACTTCCAATTACCTAAAGACTGGTAAATAATAGACCAAAACAAAGGGTTATGGAAGTATGATAGAGGGATCCCTCAGAGAATAGTTAAAATAGCCATCTAAATGAAGACCCCAGGTGGTCATTCAGGGACACAGAAAATACAAGTGTGGAGGGCACCATCGTATGGGGGCAACAAACTAGGAAAACAGCATTTGTGAGCAGCATTTAGTGCCTTAATCAGATAAAATGAACAACAAAGATTCTCTGACACATGTTTGATGATATCCATAATTGTCACTGTGCTGCATGCTAATTAGGCATCAATCTTAAGTAGTTCATCTAAATGACTATGATTGGAATGACATTCTCACAGCCTACCCCAGCATTTTAGAGCAAGGAGCAAAGGAGACAAACACACCCAGGCAGAAATGGGAGCTCCTCAGAGGCTCTCACACTGGGCGGGGGCTTCTCCTCTTTGAGAGATTGCCTCACCTGCTGGGTCTCTTTAATACAAAGCTTAGAATCCAGAGTTCTGAGAGCTGCTGGCCATGAGGCATCTTTCCCATGCCACCCGCAGGCTCTCCATTGGTTTGTCATGGGTGTCACTGGTTCACTCTTGCCCACATCTTTTCTGTTATGCATGTTTAGTCCTGGGCTTCCCTCCTCAGACATGGGAAGGAATGGATTTCCTGGAACAGCATGATAGGGGTACAGAGACTGCTTCTGACAGCCAGGGCCACATGGCCTAGAAAGTCTGGAGACACACACTGTGAAAAGCAGGATGCTCCTGACTGCCTGCTGACTCAGAAACCTCTGAGAGCTGCACAGACAACCCTCAGGACATAAAGATTTCTTCTGGAGCACTGAACACAGACAAAGGAGCAAGACCTGGCACTCGCCAGAGCACAACAAGATGCACAGAGACCTGGGACAGAGCTCAGCGGATACCTTCCTCTGCTCCCAGCCACAGCTGCTCTTTACCCAGCTCTTCACTTTTTCCTGACTCGACAGTTAGGCAAATACTAGATTTCATTTGCTTCTCATAACAACTAGGATACTGAGGCTTAATGAAATCCCTCTTCCTAACAAAAGAACTCAGGGCCAAAGGAAATCTCTTTGCTAGAAGATAAATGAGTTTAAAATCACAGTTTAAAGGCAAACTTGATTTGTCTAATATATATGAGATATCATCAGAAATTATTGTGAACACCTAATTTTTTTTATTTTATTAGAGGATTATTGTCATTAATTGGAGAAAAAGAAACCTCCCAACCACATTTATCATTCCTGATACTTTGAAGCAGTTCTGAAAGTCATCTCTCATGAGTGTCATTAGTTGTGTTATCTGCCAGCTTCAGTGTCTTGAATCAGCTCAAAACATTGAACTTTGATGGTCATTTTGACTTTGGGAAAGAACCAGAAGTCACAGTGCTGGATGCAATGGATGATAAACATCACCTAGAGAGAAACTGCCATAAATGTTTTGCCTTGATTCAGGACATCAAGCCATCCTCTGCCATAGTGCAACTAAAGACAGTATTTTGTCTCCTCTTCACCACTGTCTCAACCACAATCCTAGAAAAGCCTTGGTCAGATGACATCAGATAAGCCTCTTATGTATACATATATGTTCATCTGTGTTTGTATGTGTGCATGTGTAAATATATGTTTTTATGTTTTGTATGTTTGTATGACTATGCATGTAGGCACATATCCAAAGTTATCCTTACATGGGAAAAATAGATTTTTTTCACAAGAGAAAAATCATTACAAGTATGCTTTGAAGGTACATGAGGAAAACTGGTTATCATGAGAGGCTGAGGCCAGAGGATGGCAAGTTCAAATCCAGCCTACTCACTTAGCAAGACCCTGTCTCAAAAAATTTTGAAAAAAAAAGGCCAGCGTTGTAACACATTATGAAGTGACTATAACTGAAAAGAAGTAGGGATATAGCAAAGGGGTAGGCAGCTCTCCTAGCATGCAGAAGGCCCTACTTCAGTCTATAACACCACCAAAAATCCCTGACTATCTTTAACTGAAAATAAAGAGAATGAAATAAAATACCTTGCAAAACTGAAGAACACAGTCAGGATATCACCTTTTGCTAAAAGCACATGGCAGAGCAAATGACATCCCGGGGAAACCTCAAACATATGCCACCACTGAGAGGCAAAGTTGAGTGATCTGATTTCAGCCTGTGTGGACAAACACTCTCAGGACACCTCAACTAGGTAGCTTGCCACTGGAGGTGAAGAGCCCAAGACCCTTGCAGATGCAGATCAAAACAAGATCTAGATGCTGGACCAATTAATAATTGGGTCTGAGCACAATTTTAAGGTCTGAGCACAAGACCTTAAAAGCCCAATAGGGCCGGCTAAATAGCTCAACAGATTAAAGCACTAGCAAGCAGGCGCAAGGGCAGGGGGTTCAATACCAGGGCCTGCCTTGCCAGCCCCACCCCCAGGGCACTCTGAGACTGCAATCGAGACTGGGTATGGTGGCATGTGCCTGTAGTCCCAGCTCTTGGAAGGCTGTAAACAGGTGGATCACTAAAGTCTGATCTAGTAGTGAGACCCTGAACACCCTGTAAACCCTTCCCTAAAGTACAGGGGAAGAAAAAAATATATAATGGGCTAGGGATATATCTCAGGGGCATAAGCAACCTGCCTGGCAAGTATGAGGTCCCAAGTTTAATCCCCAATACAAAAAAAAAAAAAAAAAATTAAATAATACTTTTAACAATATCCACTCTATCCTCATTTTTAAACATATTTACAGATTGGTAAGACAGCACTGAATTCCAATTAGGCTTCCTATATTAGAAAAGTTAATACTACACATGTGATTTCTGCTAGTATGAAGAAAAGAACATCTTTTGAAGCACTGACTCTCCAAGTACATTTCTCTCAAGAAACTCACTCAAGACTTTTAAAAAGGAACATTGGTTGACACTGAGTTTTTAAAACACTCCACCATCTTGTGTATTCATGTAAACATACACACACACACACACACACACACACACACACACACACACATATATACACACAAGTGAAGAGAGATTAAGATTTCTGTGTTATATTAAACTCCATGTATTTGCCAAAAAGGAACAAAAGTGCTAGTGTAATGTTCTCTATGTTTTTGAATCTGAGCTTCATGAAAGGGACTATAAAATATACCATATTCAAAAATAATAAAGCTTCCAAATAGGCAGAATGGAGTGATTCTCTGGAACTGAAGAATGAAGAAAAGCACAAATCTGGGATAAATTTAATGTCTCAGAATTGGAAGATTTTGGTGCCAGTGACAGACACAGGGACAGTCCAATGAGTCTCTGGGAAAATGACAGTGAATCATAGCAGAATCATGGAACAAAATGTTCAGTCCAGTATAGAAGATTCAGAAATAAAACTCAGTGAGAAGTCAGAGCCCAAGATTGTTTTTAAAGCCACTTACTTAGAGCTGCTGAGTGACATTATTTCTCAGGCTGCCTGTTAAGGTTTGGATCATGATGGAAGACATGGTACATGCATCATTATACAGAAGTAATTGGTTCATGAAGTGGACAGACGCATCAAGAGTATAATGTGGTAGCATTATTGGCAGGGAGGTGGAGACAGAAAGTGGAGCTTCCCTGAAGGGAGTGTGGGTCATAGAGCGTTGACCTTGGTGACTATGTCCAGTCTGCAGCCCTTCTCTCCGGCTCTGTCCCTCTCTGCTTCCTCGATGCTGGGAGGTCAGTAATTTCTCTGCCAAACCCTTCTGCCATATTGTTTCACAGGCCTAGAGCAATGGACCTAACTGACTGAAACATCTGGAAGCAGAAATAAAAAATAAATTTAAAAAAAGCAATACTTCCTTTTCGGGTATTTGTCACAGTAACAAAAATCTGACTGGTACATGATCCAAACACACTTTAAGAATGTCAGAGATTATACACTTACTCTCAGTTACAGGTTGAAAAAAACAAAGCAAAGGAGAAAGAAAAATGTGGGGCTGGGAGGATGGCTCAGTGGAAGAAGCACTTCCCTGGCAAGTGCAAGGGCCTGAGTTCAATCCCCAATTCTGAAGAAAAAAAAAAAAAAGATGGCTAAAGAGGGAAAAAAAAGATAACACACAATGCTACAGCAATGCAGACAAAGAAGGACAGTGGTGCATGCCCGTGTAACATGAGCAACATGTTAGCTCCTCTCTAAGTAAAGGGGACCCACCGCCAGGATAGTTGTGAGGCTTGAAAGAGTCAAGGAAACCATGACGCTTTGGGGGAGGCCCGCAGCACCGTCTGTGTGTTCTCTGCCTGTCTCCTATCTATGGCATCATCGTCATCATCACAGGCCTGGAAGGCAAGCATCCTGACATCCAAGGTCCTCTTGACACATGTACTATCTTCCAACTACCTATATGTTTTCTATCCCCACATTTAGTTTCTTTCTTGTACCCCTTCTTCAGGTATTTCCTTCACCTCATTAGTTTTTATCTTAACTGTCCTCACTATGATCGATCATTGCCACTCCACTATTTTCACCCTAGTTGTATGCATAGAATCATCAAAATAACTTTAAGATGTTTTGTATTTTATTCATTCTTCAAGGATGGACAAACCTTCTGAAATGTGTGATAGAGAAAAGGATACTGTTAATATAGCTGGATTTTAAACTTGGCTTCCCTAACTTTCAGGGAGAAATTGATAGTTTACAAAATTTATCTAGTTCACTGAGAGAATTTACAAGGACAGAACACTTAGAACTATGTTTGTGGCACTGTTGCTGAGAATGTACAAGTCTTTGGCACATAGTAGGTCCTCACTTCCTTGCTTCCCCTTAACAATGCAAGTTTAAACCATAGTACTCACAAACACTGGGTGCACAGTTATTACCAATTGAGAGAAAGGGTTCTGTCCTAGTAGAAATAGAGAAGTAGAAGCTAATGCTTCCTCTCAAAGCAAATCAGAACCACAGCCTGTTTTACTCTCTTTCGACTTCCTGAGCAGGAAGTTTCACATATAGTTTGGAAAATGGAGCTAACAATGTCCATGGGATGAGCTATGTATATTAACCCTGAAAATTCTAAGGGATGAGAGATTAGAATAGGAAAAACCACTTGCTAATGAGATCAACAATCAGAGCTACCCTAGGGAGACACACTGGGGAGACAGTGAAGACATTTGTGATGTGGACCTAGGATGCTGTCCCCTTGGTGAAAAGCAAGAACCGTATCTATTTAACAATACCTGGATATCTTGATTTCCCTCACAAGGTAGTAAGTGCCAACAAATGGAACACAGGGCCTCCTCTTCTTTCAGTGAACCCTTATTGAGTTCATTTTTGACTGTACATCAAAAACATATTTAACACCCAAGGCATGGAGGGAAATGGCTATAATCTCATCACTCTGGAAAGCTGAGGCAGGAGAATCCCAAGTTAGGACCCCCTGCAAGCAACTTAGCAATTCAGCAAGATCTTGTACAAAACAGGAAAAAAGATCTGGAGGTGTACCTTGGTGTGAACACTGGGCTCAATCAACAGAACTGTAAAATAAGCTGTATTTAACACATAACCTACACCATAGCTTAGCACCCTAGTACACTGGAGAGTCTCAACTGTTTCCCCTCATGATCATGTTGCCAGCTAGCCCTGACCAGCATCTCATAAATGAAAATTCACATTCTGATGTATTAACTACACACTGCTTTTGCACCAGAGTAAAGTCAAGAACTCATAAGTCGGACTGTCATGGGGGCTTTCAGTTCTGCACATCTGCAGTATCTTATCGAAAAAGGTGCAAGACTCTCCCTGTGTGATTTACATGGAGGGAAGTGGTGATGTCTCCATGATGCTGTTCTGGGTCTCTTATATCACAAAGACCACCAAGGCCAGGGAAGCAAGGGGGGAGCTGAGAGACACTGTCTGTCCACAGCAGCCAGTGACTGTCCCGTTACGCAATTTTCGCCCAGAATAACACACTTCTAAAAGCTTCTGCAACCCAATGCCAAGTCAAGAAAAGGGGCCACAAAAATATTTTACCAAAGTATATTTGAATGTATCAAATATCCAATACAGTTTACAGCTTTAACCAGGAGCAGGAAGACTCCTAAAGGCATGGGATTGATAAAAGAAATTAAATCATTTCTGGATTATTGATTTTTAAGCCAATATTAAACTACATAATTACAAGTATATTTTTCTCTTGGACATGGAAAAGAGCCACTCTTGGCAGAATAGTTCTAGTAAATATTGAATATTGGCAAATTCTTAAACATATTTATCAATTGCAAAATATAGTATCTACATCTAGTTCCTCCTTATGTTGTAAGAGAATTGTAGTACTAAATGTCTATTTCTCAGGTGATACAGACTGGGGTAGTTAATGATGCCAAAACGATTTTTAGTATTCCAGTTATTAATGTTCTAATCCATACTCTTTTTAAGAGTATTTTCTCCTCAATGTTAACAGATGGTTTACTTACCTGACAAACCTAGTTCTCTGGGGCTACAAATATAGTACCAATTCTGTGGCATAACTAAAGGAGAATTCATCATTGAAGGAAAGTGTGATTGAATAAATGAGTGAATGAATGAAAGAGTGAATGAATGAGTGAATGAATGAATGAATGAATGAATGAATGAATGAATGAATGAATGAATGAATGAAGTGGCTTTGCTGTGGCCTTACTCTGCTATAATTAAAATCTCATTAGTTGGGCCAAACCTCGCTGGATGATGGGCCTCCTTTACCTCTGCAAATCTTAGGTTTTTCTAGCCTACAAATATATCCTTAACTCAATTTGTAAATCTCTGATTTTCTTCGGGTTAGAATTTCCTCCTAGTCATGAGAACAACTCTCCTTGTCCATAGGTCAAGAACCTAGAGTACTGGTGATCTCCAATATGATTAGAGAGAAAAAAAAAAAAA
>PVKA01028882.1:0-28913 GCA_004027165.1 Ctenomys sociabilis
TCACCTCTTCTGTATGAAGGCAAGACATACTTGTCCTAATTTTAATATAAGTCTTCAAAATCTAATGAGAAAAAAAGAAGATTGTGATTTGAATGCAGAAAACATTACACAGGTGACATTAAAGAAATAGTTTGGAGGTCACTTTTCTTTGAAAATTAGAGATTGTGATATAATTTCAAGAATAAACCCTTGAAGGTGGCAATCATTTTTCTAATATTTAAAAGGTTAGCTTCCCAAGCCAAAAAATGTATATTCTTCAATAAGAATAATTACAAAAAGCTCTGAGAAAACAACATGTTAAAGTGAGAAAAATCTTCAGTTCTGAGTTAATCATTATTTGATTTGTAGTACTTATGTTTGCTTACCTTTCAAATGACTTTCAGTGAAAATCCTGGGACTAGTTAATCTATTTATGTTTCTTAAGAATAAAATGTTTAATTATTGACCTGTATTGACTATGTGTCATCCTGGACTATTGTGTACTAAAAAAAACTTTAATCAAAACCCTTTCAAAACAAAGAGTTCAATTTAAATACCATGGATTTGTCATCTAAGCATCTGTTTTATCTTAAAATTTGATTAATTTCTTATTGAAAGCTTCCCTCAGTTGCAGAAGAACTAAAGAAATGCTGTCTTTTTGAAAACATGTGTTCTACTATTCTAATAAGTTTGTGCTCAGTGTATCTTTTTGGCTCGTAACTATATTCACCTTGGGAAACTGGTACACAAGCACATCACCCTCAATCATTTGTACTTTCTCTTTCCTACATCCACCTTGTTTAGGTCTTTATTTCCTCTTCACAGAGTCCACCTCCTCTCTTTTCTTTCTAGTGCTTTACTTGGCAGTGCAGTGTCCTAAAGTACATAGCTTATACAGCTGCAGCTGCATACCTTCATGAGTACTTCTTCAACCCCCCCCTTGATATTTTGCTCTGTTGTCATGTGGTATGTGTTACTCCACCTTCACCACAAACCTGAAGGACTCATGTGCATTCTCCAACCAGTGGTGACTAGTTCGAGGGTCAAATCTTTCAAAACTGAAGATGAGTGGAAAATATATATAAGTATTCAATTTTGTATTAGCTACTGAAGAAAAATTGTGTAGTGATTCTTGGTAAATTATTTCTGGGTTTCTATCAAATTCCTTACAAGCTGTGTTATTTTTTTCTCCTATCTTCATCAAAGTATCACAGTAGGCAGCCTTATGTCCTACTAAATTATGGGCCTGTCTTTCTATACGGATACATTCCAGGTTGGAAGAAATGTTGGTCTTTATGGAAAGTGATATTCACACTCATGGTCTTCCATTTATATTCAGCTGCTGCCTCCTGAGACACGATGCACTCCTTCTGTCCAGTGTTACTTTCATCTGCAGTTCATATCTCCAATGGTGTTTCTTCCCTAAAGGCTTTCATCCTATATGACATCCATAAATGCTTTCACTTGTTTTTACCAAGCTAAGAACACTCTTTTTCTTATACTTTGCGCATAACGATCAAACTTTCTCTTTCAAAGACAACATATGCAGGGGTATTCATTGCCCCACCAAAATAGATATGATATTTTAGTACCCACAATTCTCCATCTGTATGCCAGATGCTTGCAGCCACGTGGTTCTGCTTATATTTTAAACAAATAGATGTAAAATATGCACGATGGGTATAAAGGACAGTGTTAATGTTTTACACACATGCCTCCATGATTCAGTACTATTTTAATCCCTGGGAATTTAAATACCATTTGAAAAATGAATGCTGCAGTTCTGAGAAACTGATATAGAAAAATAAGTCAAGACATTTTGCTGCTTAGTTCTAACCTCACACATAATAAGTTGGCAAATCTTTTCAGGGTGATGAGCAAATTATGTCGACATGAACCACAAACTGTAAAGATTGTTGAACTGTGGACACATTTTATGCCCAAAATTATTTTCTCCTCCTGAAAGAGATATTGATTTCTTTATTATTATTTACTTGAACTTAATAAATTATTCAAAAGATTTGGGTAAATTAAATTTTAGTACTTGTTATGAAACTAAGATCTAGGATCAAATATGTGTAAATATAGGTTAATATAACAAAATCAATATAAATATATACTTTTATACATACATTTTCTTATCTTGTTTCTATTTGAGCATTGCAAATTTTACATACTGCTTGCTGATGCAAGACAAAAAGCATCTTTGGCAGGATAGGTTGCTGATCTTGTTTAATTTACTACTTTCCCAATTAGTTTGCTCTTCCTTCCATCCATCATCTTACCTAAATTACTTTAAATGGTTTTCCTGACCTTATGCTCTTTGCTTTTAGAGTATTGTCCTGGAATATCTAGGTTTTCTTAAAAACAATCACTACATTTTTCTGGATTCCTGTTTTAATGAACTTTTTTTGAATTTGTTCTCTTCAGAGAAAACCCAAATCTTTTAGTCTAGCTTGATTTTCACATTGTATTAGTTTATGTTCATGCATTTCCCTAATTCTATTTCTTATATCATATTCAAATTACAGCTTATTCATTATACTTAAAATTATGTATTTTGCTCCTCATTTAACTTTTGACATTCAAAATGTGGAAAACAGGGCATGTCACTTTTCTTTTTAGAGAACATTGAATGATAACATTCAATATTCAATTTAAAGTGAAAATATTTTGAATCATGGTAATAAAAAATATATTGGTTATTCCCCATCCTCTATGGAAAAGGTGTGAACACATATTGAATGATTATGCATGCATTAATCACATGTGTACGGGAGAATACATATACAAGTACTTAGGTCTCTGATATTAGTCATTAAATAGCACAGTTTTTCTTTCATAATTATATAGTGCAATCAGAAAGGAAGAAGGAACTAAAAGCAGAGAAATAAAAAATTTTCTGATAAAGTATATCTAAAATAATTACCAGTATACTTGTGATAAATTAACTATGTCAGGAAATATTTCTATTTATAACTGGAAATAAAGTTCAGTCTTGTTATCTGGTAACCTCAACTAGTTTTTCACCTTGAAGAAGAAGGAAACTTTCTCTTGTATAATCATGAATAGCTACAAGTAACTCAGAAAGCATGAGACACATAATCAGGATGCAATATGAACTTTAATTATTGTTTCTCTCCAGTTATCATTTTCTACTAGGAGGAAGACATATATCTATCATTTTCTGTATCTGAACAGAATTCAACCCTAATCTACATCGCAGAAGATGAAATATGTAAACGTATTGTTATAATTTTAACACCTAGCCTCTTTACAAATTTATTGAGAGAAGCTGATGTCAATCATTCTTTCTAACCAATATTGCTAACTCAGTTTAGTTTTCATGTCCTTGTAGTAATTATCCAAAAAGAAAAGCACATGAATTTGTGTTCTATTTTGGTAAGAAGTATAAGTAGTACACTTTCTTGTGATATACCAGTAGAGATCAATATGAGAAGTAGCCATTTCAACATTCATATCCTTATAGTCTATGATACAACAGTAGTGATGTGTTTTTCCCCCTTTGGAAAGCTTGTGGAAGCAAGCACATGATTATGCATGCACACTTGTCAAAAGTAAATGTATAATAAAAATGAATTTGAAGAAGAGTTACAATTTTTAAAGACTCAATAAGGTAGGTCAAAACAAACCATGTTTTTTCTCCATGCCATTTTCATTTTCTCACCCTCTTTTGGTGGTTAAGAGAGCAGCTGGCATGATAAGTGACCACTGTGTAGTACGTGCAGATCCTAGGTTCACAGAAACACTCAAGAATTTGCTGAATGGTAAGAGGTAAATCTGATGTCCTGTCCACAGGGTCTCAGGACCACAAATCAATGACAAATTCTTCTACAAATGTAAGCAGGGAAACAAACTTGCCCAGCTTATGCACTTACTCCACACATGCCAAGGCCAGAAGAATGATGGAGGGGGAAGCTTTGAGGAAGACAGAGGCCCAGGGAGTGCTTTGATATGCTGTAGAGGGAATATAGCTTGGTCTGGTCCTTTCCTGAGTCTGCTGGATAGGCCAGATGTACACACCCATCTAAGGTAACAAGGTGTGGATAATAAAACTTTTCTCATGGACAAGCAGGAGCTGACACCTGTTAGTAGGAGAAAAACTAATTCCAAGTCATTTGAATGTTGCTTCTCCTAGCATAATTTTGCACCTCTAAAGTTATCAAAGAAGCATTAAAGTGCTCTCCTCCTGAGCATCTAATCATTTCTAAAAGTTTTGATGTAGGAGGTTCTATTATGAGTTTCTATTATGAAATGGCATAGAAGGTAAATGATTCCAGTTAAGCAGCAGACACCTAGTGTTGGAACTAAACTCCTTTCTAAACCCTGAGTTCACTTCAAGTGACTTTACTTTTTTTATAATGCAGCAAAATATGGATGATCTCTTTAAATATTAACACCAGGCTTCTGAAATAGAGACTCAAATTGGAAAACTACAGGGCAAGTAAATTTGTTGTGTGGACAAAATAAGTGGAAAAAAAGACTTAAATTTTGTTTTAAAAAATGCCATTCTAAGATGAAAGTTAATATTTTCCAAATATTTCTCCTATTTTCACCATCTTCAGTTTCCCAGATTCTAATTATCACTAGAAGAAGCCTTTGCTGTCATCTCTGGAATGATTTTGAAATGGTATTGTGTTGTTGTTACTGAGTCTGTAATCATAAATATGATAAACTTTTATCTTTTATTGATAAAGTCATAATTTAAATTACTCTTCATACAGGTCAGGACTGTGAGATAATATACTACTATTGCTGAATTTTGCCATTTTGTATGCATTATACATTTGACAAGAATACATCTTCAGAAGAGTCACTTCATTTACATAGAAAATATTTTGCTATAAGCAAACCAAAGCATGCCTGCATCTAAATACAGAAATGTGTTGGTGGATTGATAGTTTTATATTGTGGAAAAAATGAAAATATATTCATATTCTCTGAGGCTCAGATAACAAAGATAAAATGCATTTTGTAACTGAGAATGCTTACTTGCCACTTGATCTTTTTTCATTGTTGTTCGTTTTATTTGTTATGTGTTTGTTTGATAACTATTTGATCATCACATTGATCACTTAGCAAAAACACTGTAATTAGTCTCTAGGTATTTTCTCAGTGAAAGCTCACAAAAATAGGAAAGATAGTTTTGAAATATTTTATCTATGAAAAATTTAAGGTTTGATCTTCAGAAAGTCTATAGTCAGGTTAAATTCAACTTTGCTTCCTTTACATGAGCCACTATATTGTGTTTTCAACACCAGAATTGGAAGAGTACTTCTACTCTCTTTGAATTGAGGTAGTCCAAAATTAGGCATATATTTTAAGGCTCAGGATCCTTTTTTATTCAAATTTCCTTTCACTTTTGAGCACACATAAAAAAGCCTGTTTTAAATAATACAAAATTTTTATGGTAAAACTATGAGACACAATGAAGTGTTTATATTTTTATATTATGTTTATATATGTGCAAGAAATCTTGCAGTTGAATAATTTTCCAATAAATAAAATCAATACACAAAGCAAAACTGAAATGAAACATTAAAATCTGTCAGTGCTGGAATTGATGCAAATGATTGATTTAATTTTCCATCAAAACCCTTGAAAACAGCCTAAATCTGGGTGGAATTTTAAATTGGATTCCCTTGGAGTGAGTGCAGGCTCCTGAAGCTAGTTTTTGCATTGTGTTCGATACTAATAGATCTTTCTCACTGCTCCTTAATTTGTTGTTTGACTTGGTTCATTCTGATTCTTAAAACTGAACTTCGTTTTCTTCAATGTGTTTTCAAAGAGCATGAAAAGGACAAATAGTTTTCTTTTTAACTTTTATTCATTGTGGGCAATTGAAACTAAATAATCAATGGCTACCTGATCCATGACCTCCATCACTGATTGCCCTGTGTCTCTAGAAAGGGAGAAAAATAATTGAAGGAACCCCTATGAAGTTTAGCTGATATGGGTTAGGGGTGAACTGTGGAAATACTGGGTCCATCTTCTCTGTCTTATGAATCTGGGAGTGTGTCTGTCACTGCTTTGGAGAATTCATCCAGTCATTATAAGTGAACACATGGAAATTATTGTCAATAAAGAAAATCTTTAATGTAATCAGTTATATATTCTATTCATTTTTAGTAGCCTTGCCCAGCCCTGACTTAGGACATACTGAAATATCTAGGAGAGAGGAAGCAAATTGAAAATCAATGTGCCAAAGAGAAAATGCACTAATTTTCCCCACCCACCTTTTCTCCTCTGACCAGAGGAACATAAAGGCCGAGTGAACTGGAGAAAGAAAGGCACAAAAAGCAAGAGAGCTCTGGTATTTCCTTCCTTGAGACTTGAACAAGAATGACCAATCTTAGGATGTTACACACACACACACACACACACACACACACACACACACACACATTTTAATGAGGTAAACTATGAGATTTACAAATGCAGTGTAGGAACTTCAACAAAATGGAAATGCTGGGTGAGAGATGTATGTTTCCAATTTAATTTTGGCTGAAATATGAATGGAAATCAAAGAAGGGAAAGAGATTCTGAGAATTTTGAGAGTATTTTTGTCTATTTGATATTCAGGATTCCTATAGCAAGCTAGGTCAGATTGCTCTTGATTATTGCCCTTTCTCAAAAGAATTTCACCACAAAATCTCATTCTGGTGAACATCAGGAAAAAGGCATGTGTACTAACTAGATCAAATTAATTTGCCTCAGAAATTAGTTCAAAAATAAGGCTGTGTCTGATTAAGAGATTCAAGAAAAATATCTGCTTTATTTTCATTCATCCATTACTTCTTAATTTTAAAATTCCTCTGTATAAGACTTAAACACTCTACTTTTATTCCAAGTGGACTGACAGTAAATAAATTTAAGGACAGTGTAAAAATAGTATTATTCAAGCTAAACTAGGTACAAATTAACTCTGAAATTTCAGCAGTTTTACTTTTGGTCTTGCCAAATTTATCATCCGGACAATGAATTGCCAGGTGCCCACGAAGGGCATTACTGACTCATCCATCTCATTTCTTTCTTCCCCTTCACACTACCAGCAACGAAGCCCTGTTTGCAGCTGCCCTGAGATTGATTACTGGAACTGTCTCTTCCAGCTTCATTGCTACTGGCAGGCCTTGAGGTGAGATCCCTTTCCAATTCTTTGCCATGCTCTGACAGAATATATCTTCTAGTCTTTTGCCCAAAAGCCTCTTTTCATGGTTGCTTATTTCATTTCACTGCTGAATATTTCATTTTAAAAAGAACAGTAGTGTGTGTATACTTTTAGCATCATCTAGTCAAGTGTTCTCTGGCTGTTCATTTGCAGTGAAGCAAGCAGTAATGCACTTGCTGGCAATAAAGAGAAGTGTTTTCCTTTCTTTTCATGTCATCACTTCTGTTTATTGCTAAGAATACCAATGATCTCCTCTCACATTCTGTTTTATTAATGTTTTCATCTTATAAACACGTGTATATGTAAGTGTGGTATTAAATATGTATATGCTCAGAAGTAAGAATTCTGTCTTTATGATTAAAGTGTATAGACTTAGGAATAATGATTTTTTTCTTTAAGAGAAAAATCAGATCTCATTTTGCCTGCATTCAGGTCCCTTATATTAGGAGAGGTTTTGATGCTTATTATCACTCTGCAAAAGACACAAATAGGTCACACAGGATGATCACAAGCTTTTACTGCAAGATTTTCTAGATTTCATTTTTGGCTTCACTACTTATTTATCATGGGAACTTGAGCCAACTATGTCAATTTTTCATATCTCAATTTCTAAATTTATAAAAATTAAGTATGAACCTCAGAGGCTTAGAATGAACAGTAAATTAAAAACTTAAGGATTGAAGCTTCTCCTTGACTTCTATTAGGTCAAGGTATTGAAATAAATGGTATTGAAAAGCTGAAAACAAAAGAAATACTGATTTCTTAAAACACCTTTCATTTTTTTTTTTTTTTTGGCAGAACCAGGGATTAAACTCAAGTCCTTGCACTTGCCAGGGAAGCACTTTTCCACTGAGCCATCTCCATGGCCCCACCTTTAGCTTTCGATGTTCACAAAATAATTATGTGTTTACTAATACATTTGTTCATTCACCCTTGTTTTTCTAGGACTTAGATCAGTGTTTAGAAATATGACTGGTACTTAATATATATTTAATGTATATTTCGATTGGTTGAAAGAATGAGGATAATAATCTGGAAGAGGCACACATACATATAATTAAAATATATAAACATATGATATATTGCTGATTTATAATTATGTATGGAAGAAGTCATTGATTGTACTAGCTATTAACTAGTACTTAATTTGTTACTTTAGTATGACAACTTATGGTTTGTTTGAATGAAAAAATTTAACGATAAGAAGTAGGTATTTGTTAAGAACTTTAAAGATCTGGGAAGCCTTTAGGGTCATTGTGCTGTGATTTTGTACAAAGTACATGTAAGCAACTGCTGTCTGACCTGTGATCCTACTGCTAACTTGGTTATGAAACTGCAGTTAATGCACTTAACAGCTTTGAGACTCCGTTCTCCATAAACAGTGTCGCTATCACTGGACAGATCGATTGCAATATTTCCTTCTAATTGATTTGTACTGAGCTACAATTGAATCATTATTTTTCTTCCCCTGTTATATTTGTTGTTTGTCAAAAAAAATATGAGGGAAGTCAGTTATCAACTTGTGTTATTCATCCAGTAGAATCCTGGAAGAGAAGTACTTGAGTTCCTATTACATGCCCTTTTCTATAGAAAAGAAGAAAGCATTTTCTGAAAATTCTAAAATTTCTCAAACTCATCCCTTCACAACCACTTCTTGCTACATACATGTGTTGATAACCACTTGAGAAATTTTCAGCTGCTGCTTTCTCTGTGTTGTCTGTCCACACAAATAAGGACTCCAACTTTTTCATTTTATTTCTCCCATGAAGGTTCTATGCATCAAGTTTTTGTGAGAACTGAAATTTTTGAGTAAGAAGCAGTACATTGCATGATAGGAACACAGACTACCTAATATTAAATATTTTCTTGTGCCAAAAAATATTTTCTTGCAGCCAGTAAGTGAAGGTTATGCCTGTCAAATAGACCTACTTTGGAGTCCATTCTGGTTTATATCTAAAATGTCACTCAGAAATCTCATGTGTTGGGGAGCTGATTAAATCATAGCAACCCTAGTCCAACCAGTGACTACCTCACTTATCCAGGGACAAGTTCACTGAGGAGTTCAGAGCTGATGTCCTTTTGGAGTTGTGGACTAGTTAGAGCCAGGTCACTGTGGAGAGGGCCGGGAAGGCTGGGCTTTTGTTCCTGTCAAAACTCCCTGAGAGCTCAGTTTTCTGACTTCCCTGGATAAACAGATTTGTTCAAACATGGCTTTGAAGCATGCATGGCTTGGAGCCATGCAATATTATACTAAACCTAATAGAAAATTAGGAAAGATAAATTGAGCTCCCTGGCCTCCAAAAACCAAATTTCAAAATGTCCAAGAAAAATCCAAGAAAAGAAAGTCACTTAAAAAAATGGATAAAGTGGAGACCAAGAGGTAGAATATTTAAAAAGAATTAAAATGTGTCATGTATTATAGTGAAAGTTGTCATTATCTACTGCAGACTTGGGCTACTAAAAGTAAAATTTAAACTAAATACCATAGTGATATGAACTAAGATATATAATGATAACTAACTGAACTCAGAGGAAAACCTAAGGAAATTCACACTTTTTACTGATAAACTAGGTTCACTTTTAAGTTAATACCAAACAGATAGTAAGGGATTAGCAGAATTATCTAATTTGAGGAAAATTTTGAATATCTTTTAAAATGAGAGCAAGTACAAAAGATGAACAAATAATGAACAATACTAAAAATTGAGAAACTATCAGATATAGGATAATAATCATGGAAACATAAGAAATCAAAATACCTACAGAAAACCACAGAATTGGAACTTGGATAATAAAATAATTTGTATCGAACTTGTTGGCCTATTGGCCTCACCTCTACCAATCCACCTTGCTACTGATACAAAATGGTCCTTCATTTATATCCCTTCTTTTCAATTAGTTTTGTCACAGATGGGTATTCCTTTGCCATTTAAATATTGTAGGTGCATGAATTCAGCAAAGTAACTCAATAAATTCCAATAGTCCATAATAGTAATGGGTTATCTGAACGACGGGTAATGTCAGACTTGAGCCCTTACAGCTTAGCATATCAATATGGCTTTACTTTTCATATCTTGCCATTATACTTTTCTGCTGGATGGTTAGGACCAAGATAAAGCAAGAACTATATAGCAAGAAATCTAATTTTGTATCCCACTCTAACCACCTATCCCCCTACTGGGAATTTTACCAGAGGAACTAAAAACATTATACCATAATGCTATATGTTCACCTATGTTTATAGCAGCACAATTTGTGATAGTCAAATCCTGGAAACAATCAAAATGCCCATCACCCGAGGAGTGGATGAAAAAGATGCGGTATTTTTATACAATGGAGCATTACTCAGCTATAAAGAATGATAAACTCAAAGCCTTTATGTTTAAGTGGATACCACTTCTAGATATACTCATAAGTGAAATAAAGCAGATGCACATGTGTAAATATCATATAGTCTCCTAGTGTAAGAACTCAAAAGAAGAAATAAAAAGAGAAATGTATAATACAATTAAAAGGAAAGTGAAAACTTAAGGATTAAACAATGAAGAGAGGGCAAGAAGAAGAGCTAGGAAATATGACAGGGGCAAAATCATTCATTTATAAGCACAAGGTTAAGGCAATGATCCTGGGAATCATCAGCAGATTTTTGAAGCTAGCAATTATTGGTCGTGTTCTCACCTTGGCTAACTACATATGCTGATACCTGTGAACTAAGCAGCTACACTGAATAGCAACGTGTAATACTAGGGTCATGCTTAGAGGAATCTTCTGATTGTTAGGTTGCAAAACAGCTTTGCTGGCATTTTGGACTTAGTGAAAATCCTTATCTTGGAGCCTGGGATGCTAGGAACTATAGCTTCTTAGGATACAAGATAATTTTGTAAGAATGGCAAATTAATATGAAGTTTACATTGCCTTCAAATTCTAAGAGACCAATAGCCATTATCTTTCTTTCTCACTGGTAGAGTGGCTAGGTGGGGCAATTTTCCTTACCTTGGGTTATATTAATGTGCCTCAAATCACTATATCTCGAGAAATGTCACACTGGAAACTGGCACCTGCATTTTTATAGAAATTGCTGACTGATGATTGGCCCACCTGTTCCTTATCAAGGCATACAGGTGATGTTTGTTTCCTTACCAAAGTTGATTGCATAAAATCATCAATAAATATGTTTGAAATATAGCTTAAGAGAAAGGCACTCAGTTCTTTGCAGATAGATTAGATATGGAGGTGTGGGATTCAGATTCCCTTAAAGTAGAACTGAAAGAAAACCTTTGCTAATGCCGTTTATCTTTTAAAACCAGTATGCAATATTTATTTCATTTTATGGAGAAACACATAGCCATTAGACAGTTTCAAAAATGATTAATAGGACAGTTTAAATAATTAATACCTTGTACATTGTTATTTTCTTAGTGGTTATCCATATTACAAGATAACAATATTTTATTAAAATGTTTCCTAACACAGAAACTCTGTCTAAGTATAAGTTACTGTCTTACACAAGGAGGACAGATCCATTTTTAAAGACTAATATGAATACAATAAATATGGAGACTGAATGATAATTTATGCACAGAAATTCTGTCCGAAGTCGTTAAAATGTATATTTAGCAGTGCAACATGTAGTTTAATCATTTGATTTATTTGATGGATTCTTCTTACTAAACATAAATAACTATCTGGATTTCATATAAATATATATAACATATTTTATGATATAGATATTCAACAATTTGCACAGTTTCTAAGTGTACAACTCCTAAAAGACACAATTGTTTATACAACATTATACAAAAATAGCTGAAGCTGCCAACAAACCACAATTATTGCTCACAAGTTTCTGATTGCACAAAAGTTAGTCATGAGTTTGTGGCAGAAAAATGTGCTTTAAGGAAAGGAGGGTTTTAAAGAAAGAACCTTTAAATGTTTTTATGTATGTGCATATGTATATATGTAGGTTGCTATCACAAGATGGTCCTCAAAGTCGTTGCTGACCTGTCTCTGAACTGCAGGGTGTACAGCTGTGGGGAAGCACAGTGGACCTGGGTCCCTGCATAGAGAGTCTGTGGCCCAGATGACACTGGGGAGATGGTCACTGGCGCTGACAGTGGAGGCTTTGCTGCACATGCCACCTGGCCCTGGGTGGCAAGGACCCCAGGCCGGTCTTCTCTGGTCCAGCGAGGCCACCTTCCCTGGTCTAGCGAGGCAACCTTCCCTGCAATCGCTCTGCTGGAGCCATCATGTCTTGTATAGTCTCATACAGGGCAGAGGGACCCAGAATCTTTTGCGTTTTTTCTGCTGGGCTTTAGGTGACCCTGGAGGAGTCTGGGTCCTGCTGGCCTGGCTGGCAGTGGCTACAGCAGTCTGCTTGGCTGCTCACATCTAAAACATCAAAAATACACATTCAGAACAACAGGTCCAGTAATATTAAGCCTATGATAGAACTCTAGTCTTGTTCAAATACTTCTGTCTTCTGAGCAAAACAGATTTGCATGGAAAAAACACTCACTGTCAAGGCCTATAGTGACTCTGAACATTGATAAACCTCCAGATGTGTGAGCTTGCCTGGGAATGTTAATTTGAAAGGAAGAGGATTCCACTTGATCTTTCCTACAACAACAGCTTTCACTTCATGGATTATGTAACCGAAGCATGAATTGTACTTTTTGCCAAATGTGTTTATTTCATCTCCACACTGAATGAGTGGGGAAGTAAACACACTATCCATGTACAATGGCAGCTGCTCAGAGGACACAGGTAGTGCATTTATTTTCTTTGCTCCAGTGTCTTCATTCTCTAAGCTCTTTGGTTAACCTGTCAAATAAATAAAGTTTATAAACTGATTACACTGACAACTACAACACCATCAATGAAGCAATTCAAAGCTGGTAAAACTCTAAGTAACATAGTAATGAAAACGTTGCCTATTGACACAGTTCTATGTATTGGTATGGCAGGACATCTGTATTTCCTATATTTACCTACCTTTCTGTCATATGTCCCAAAATTTTAGTGATACTATTTTTAAGCAACATTTGAGCAAAACTCTTTAGAAAACATTTTTAAAAAAACTTAATCAATGTACCAAACAGAGCATAAATATAGACTTTTTGTCCTAAGATACTGTTGTTAATTTAAAGTCTTTTCCTCATCTCTGCTAAGTGCAATAGTGTGATATCCATTCTCCAAATGAAATGTGGCTTTGATGGATAAACTCAATTAAAGCTCGGCATTAGATAAGTTAAACAGAGAATTGGAACAATCTTTACCACTCTATCTTTAAAAAATACAATAAGTATTTCAAAATAAAAGTCATAAATTACTCTGAAAATATGTTAGCACAATTAGATTGAAATCTCCCTCAATTGCTCTGTAAATTTCCATTGCTAACAGAGTAACATATTCTTCCCAGAGTAATGTATCAAACAAACAAAGCACTCTCACAAATTTTACCAATTTTATTTATTTATTTATTTTGGCAGAACCAAGGATTGAACTCAGGCCCTGAGCTTGCCAGGAAAGCATTTATTCCACTGAGCCATCTCCCTGGCCCCAATTTTACTAATCTTAGTGCCTGCTGTCAGTCTTTGTTGTAAGTCACTCTGTCCACGTCATTACGTAGGTGTTGATTGTTCATTCTGAGAAGCTTACTGGACTTTAATCTTTCATGTCAAATTCTCTTTACCTTAGTTCTTAGCTGTGGAAAACAGCATGTGCACCTCTGCTCACCGGGAATAAGCCCAGTATTCTTCATAGGAATTTTTGCAATATTTTCTTCTCTGATTCATCTGGTCTTTTCTCTCTCTCTCTCTCTCTCTCTCTCTCTCTCTCTCTCTCTCTCTCTCTCTCTCTGTCTCTCTCTCTCTCTCTCTCACACACACACACACACACACATCACTATTCTTGATAATGGAGCAATGCAAACTTAAGTACATGATTGCCCACTAAATATATTAGGCTTAATTCTGGTCTCAGTCACTAATAAGTTTCACTTGAACTCCATACTTTCTTGTGAGCACATATTTTCAGGTAATTTGTTTTGACTTTATGATAATTTCTTGATAGAATCTTTTCTGGATATCTTTAAAACCTCTATCCCCTCACTGATATGCCGAACTCCATGGCAGTGTGCTTATTCCCTATTTTTCATCTTCTTTGCCTTTTTTCTTTTTTTTTTTTTTTTTTTTTTTTTTTTTTTTTTTTTTCTTTTTGAGACAGGGTCTTACTATGCAGTTCAGGCTGGCCTTAAGCTCACTTTGTAGCTCAGGCTGGTCTCGAACTCACAACAATCCTCCTGCCTCAGCCTCCCGAGTGCTGGGATTACAGGCATGCGCCACCACGCCCGGCTCCTTTGCCTATTTTATGTATTCACACATCATATTTTCCCCTTATCATTCCTCTCCCTATTCCTGCAGACAAAGATTAGAATATAAGGTTTAGGAAGATACAAATTTCATGTTTGTTTTCTTTTAAATATTTAATGCTGAAAATAGCACTAGATTATAGAAGTCACATGAAAAATACTTGTTCAGTTCTCTGAACTGTGTCTTTCTATTCTTCCTTTGCAGAGAACACACCTTGAATTAGTCTGCTATTCATAATTTATTGTTTAAATTAATTCCTCCACATTAACTTCTCTAGATTGACTTTTTCTTTTCATTTTATTTTTAAATTCTTTTTGGCACAGTTTGACATGACAGTGTCTGATGTGGGTATTCAGATACTGTGGCTAGAAGGTCGTTCGGGAATTTCATAGTGGCAAAAACTATGCTCTATATACCAAACCATAATTCAAAACTTTTAAAACAATTTCAACTTCTTTAATAATCTTCGATTCAGGGCTGGGGAGAAAGCTCGGCAGTCTAAGCACCTGCCTGGAAAGTGCGGCGTCTAGAGTTCAATCCCCAGTACTGGATGTCTGCCGGTGCTGGACCTCGGCATGTTATGCTGGCCTGAAACTGAATATGGTGGTGCATGCCTGTAATAGCAGAGCCGGGAGATTGAGATAAGAAGATCAGCTGGAGTACAAGCTGTGTAGTGAGACCCTGCTCCAAATAAAATAAAATAAAATAAAAAGCTTTGATTCATAGACAGTGAAGCACTTTAATTTATAAAACTAATTATAGTTTTCTGAATGTTTAAAGTTAACTCCTATTTACAAAAATATGAAAGAAATACTGCAGAGTTTTGTGCAAGAGAAGCTGAGAAGACTATGCTTAAAAATCACTCCTAGTCTCTTAAGCGTAACAATTATTTTGATTGCTTTAAAGTAAATCTAAGTCTTGACAACAAATTCATTATTACCTTAATTGTTAATTCAGTGTTCCTACCTTTTCTAATAATTTTAAGCTTATTTTTTACAATATAAAATTGTTGCTTGGTAAATAATGATTAAATTCCTACAAAATATTTTCTCCAGATTTGCTGTAGTGCATATTCATAATTCCTATTTTTGTGATAATCATTGCTATAAACTGTTTACTAATAAAGAATGCTATATATTTATTCATCTCATTTGAGATTATATACCTTTAAACTCATGAAGCACCAAAAAGTCAAGTGAGTAGAAGAGTAGTCCATACGCACAGCCTCAAATCAGTGCATCTGTAGAGGCAATAAGAGACTACCACTGAACACATACTGATTCCCTTTTTGAAAGAAAAGTATTACTGCTCCCAGTAATGCTGTTAAAAGGCTACAAAGACTCTTCATTTGATCAAATAATTTCATTTTTTTAGATGACCAAGCTATTAGCAAGAGTAGCAGCCCAGATTACTGTACGTTATAGACAATTGCACATATTCTGGGTCACATATTCAAAATTTTGCTCAAAACACTGTCAAACTTGTTTACTTTTCTAACTTGTGCCGTGCTCTGGGCAATTAGGAAAGCATAACTTAAAGTATACTCTTTTTCCTTTTGACAGATTTTTCCAAGATATTTCATAAAACTTTGACATGTATTTTGAAACATGCAGACATAATAGTAGTGAATCATAAGATAAGGATATTCAGTTTTCCAGTAATCAAATGTAAACTGCTTCTTGGTATCTTTCTTTAACTTTCTTTTAAGACATCTTTAAGTCTTAAAATGAAACCTCAGAGGGCTGGCCAAATAGTTCAGGGGACTAAAGCACCTGCAAGCAGGTGCAGCAACTGGGGATTCGATCCTGGCCTGCTGTGCCACCTCCCTTGCGCAGAGCATGCTGAGATGGAGATTGAGACTGGGCATAGTGGCACAGGCCTGTGATGACAGCTCTTGGGAGGCTGTGAACAGGAGAATCACTATGAGACCGATCTATGCAGTGAGACCCTGTATACCCTGTAGACCCTTCCTTAGTAAACAAACAAACAAATAAATAAATAAATAAAATAAAGTTGAGCCTCAGGGAAAAATAAGCTGCAGTGGTATGATATTGTTTTAGATTTTTTTGAATCTCCAATTTATGTAATAATTTGATTCTAAATTCTTGACACTGTTCAGACGTTTTACTATACAGCATTCATTTTGACAAATCTGTATCTAGAATTTGGAAAGGTACACATGAATATTTGAAATTAATAAATGCTTACTGAATATGGTAAAAATAAAAACTAATCTAAAAACCAAATTAATAGAGTTTAGCCCAATAATTTCTTGTACTGGAGATCAAACTCAGGACCTTGAAACTTTCCTTTTCTACAGGAGTTGTGCCACGGAGCTACTAGCACTTGCCAGTTTATAAGTGTATCAGGGCAGAGAATTCTAATCATCAGATGAGCTTAGGTATCATTTTCTGCTTATGATTATATCAATTTAATAAAGACACATGCTGTTTTGTGAGGCATTTATTTATATATGTATAGAAAGGTTGCCTTTTACACATTGGCCAAGTGCCACACCAGTCTCAACAAATATTCATCAAGCATCTGCAGTGTATCCGCACCATGTATCAGCTTATTAGCTCTTTGGAATGTCTTCCTGACAATGCCCTGGGAGAAGGAACAGAAAATTCAATATCTTGATGAATAGCTTTCTGTACAGTATGACAAAGATGATTCTGGGCTCTTTGTGAATGTGCTCTTTGTTCATTAACATTTATTATCTATGCCTTGTCCAGTGTTACTGATGCAGACTGTTGAATGATGCACAATTTTATCTCTTCTAAATTTATAACTTCTTTAAGAAATATATTAAATACACTAAGCAAAAGTATTCCAGCCTGTGTAATATCTTTTTCACCTACTGCATTTTATATATTGAACTAGGTTTGTGCAATTACTGCTGATTTCCAGACATTGATTTAGGTACAGGTGTATATCAGTTATGAGGACAGTTACAGACCCTGTGGTGGGAAAGATGCTCATTCTAATAGAGGATGTAGATATCAATCCATAAGAACAGTAAGCAGGCAAATTATGAATAATCTCAGGAGAATTTAAATGTTTAAGACAAAAGGAAAGTCCTGAGCTTCCTCTCGTGTTGAAGGAAAGTTAAATAATGCTAATGCTTCAAAAACTGGGGAATAGCTAGCATATTTGGGATAACAAATTTGTTTATGAACAGGATTGAGGATAGGAAAAACTAAAAGGAATATATATATATATATATATATATAATATGTACATGGAAAAATATATATAATATGATATATGGATGGAAAAATATGTATATGGGGAAAAATCTAAAAACGGAACTCAGTATTTAGGTGAACTTTGTTTTTCTAAAACTATCTAGAGAAGGTATTCAAGATGTTCCAACCTTTGGACAGCAATGTGAATCAGACATGTAGAAATTGGATTTCATCTATTTCAAAGCTATTTTTGTTTTATAGACCCCACAATTTTATTCTTAATAGTAAACGCATAAGGTTAAATTCAGTTTCAATTATCTAAATCTAGATAAAGTGATTCCAGATAGCTAACACTTTAGAACTTTGCCATTTGCAAAGAAAACTTTTCTCTGAAGATAAATGACTGTATTAAGTATCTCAAATGCCTTCTAAAATATTTTACACCGTTTTTTAGTATAAAGTAATCAAGCATACCAAGTCAGGGCCTTGGGAAATAAAAACTAAGTATTATGGTTTAGAGTCATGAATCCTCAGAGCCTCATGTGGTCAACAGCAAGACCTTTGAAGGGTGAGCCGTTGAGTGCCTGGTTGGAGCACGCGTCGCTGGAGGCGTGATAAGAAGGCCGCACCTCCCAGTTCCTCCCTTGGGTCTCTATTTCCCACTGCGGGTTGTCTTGGGGTGAAAAGCTTTCCCCCTCTCATTCCCTCTGCCATGCCATCCTCCCTCAGAGCCATCTAACTATGGGGTGAGACTTCTACAAACAATAAGCCCAAATAAAGGTCTCCTTCAAATTTCAGGGTTCAGTGTTGTGTCTCAGTAAAGAGAAAAGTAACTGAGACTCTAATGAAAAGAAATTCAGAAAATAACACTATAGGACACCGAATTGTAAATGCATGTACTGCATGTACATGTATATATGTAGGTATGTGAAATGGTGTTGCCAAATACACACACACACACACACACACACACACACATGCACATGCATATTATATATATAATTTCAATGACTGAAATTTGGCAGAGCCTTAAATTTTGACTCACATATTATTTTACATGTATTAAATTCTTAAATAACAACACCTTGAAACTAATAATAACAACTGAAGAAAAGGCTAATAGTATATCAGCGGTAGTTAAGAGGAAAGTGAGTGACCTGCAAGATAAATCAGAAAACGATCTAAAGGAAACAAAATGTAAATTCAGCACAGAAGAAATACAGAAAAGCTCTATAAAAACTGATAATTGGTTTTTAGTGCACAAATGAATGAGACAGAAACAATAGTGAGGTGCATTAACTGAAAAGTTCTGTAAAGTTGTATTAAATGCATTAACCTCTGGTTTATTAAATAAGAAAACATTTATTAAATTATTCCTAAGTAACTAATACAGCACTTGTGTTGTATTGCAAAAAAAGCTGTTACCTTACCAATAACTATATTACCTAAAAATTGTTTTAGTATTCCTTAAAAAGCTAAAATGTTTTAGAAAATCAGATAAAAATCTGATTTGATTATTTATCTTTCTCCATAACAAAATAATATTTGAAGTATTAGAATCTTCTCAAATATTTTACATTTACCATCTTTGTTTACACCACTGTAATTTTTTTCTTTGTTTTGAAACTAAGCAGCAGTTTAAATCTTTGTCAATCTAATTTCAAACCTTAATCATTCTTGGTGTTTCTCAAATAAATGTATTCAGGTGTCATTTTCTTTATGCATTACCCTAGGTCTCTTGCTCATATATTACTTTACATGTATTTATCTGCATACATGAAAAAAAGTATTTTACGACTAATCTTTATATGTATGCTATCATATTATTAGATCAATATAATAGATCATTTATAAATAAATTTGGAATAAAAAACTCATGATAATGTTTGTTAAAAGATTATATCACAGTTATACACAAAAAGGATTAAAAAAACATGGAGTTCTTTTCAATATTCTTAAATTAGTGAAATAAATCAGTATTTTTGAAATGATTTCATATTTCTTTCTTTCTGTGAAATAAGAAGTAGTGGGCTGGAGAGATAGCTCAGCAAACTAAATGCTTGCTTAGGCAAGAGCAGGGACCAGGGTTCAATCCCCAGCACCACAGGCTGGGCTGGCCTTGCACACCTGCAATCCCTGTTCTGGGGAGGCTGAGAAAAGGAGTATCAGTAAAAGTCCAAGCTATCTATTAAGACCTTGTACCAAATATGCACAAAGAAAGAAAAGTGGTATCAGTTAATAGTGGCAGGCATGGTGTTATGGATATTTAAGAGCATAGTCATAACAATAATAATAATATATTAGTATAATAATCATCTTTGAGATTTAAGAATTTGTTCTGTAGATAATTGTAAGGGAGTAATTATTGTGATGGACAATGAAATGCAAACTATTCAAGGCAGAAAAGTTTAAATAGGAAAAGTGACCATATTAGGTAACTAAGCGTTACTTAAAACAATTAAAATTATTTTTAATATAGTGGATTTTCAATAGCATTTGATACAAAATGAAAACACTGAGAGAGAAAGTAGGGAAACAATGGCTTTTAAAATAACTTCCAAAAAAATGATGCGCTTAGGAATCAGTCTCACAAAGGAAATAGAGGATTTATACAATGAAAATTACAACACTCTGAGGAAACAGATTGAAGAGGATTAAGGAAAATGGAAAGATATTCCTTCCTCCTGGATAGAAAGAACCAACATTGTGAAAATCACCACGCTCCCTAAACTGTTATTCAGATTGAATGTAATGCCATTTAAAATACCACTAGCATACCTCACTTATCTAGAGAAAAGAGTCCTAAAATTTATCTGGAACCAGAAGAGATCCAGAATAGCAAAAACAATCCTGGACAGCGAGGGAAAGGAAGGAAATATCACAATCTTTGACCGGCAATTCTACTACAAAGAAACTGTGATGAAATCAGCATAGTTCTGGCATGAAATTGGATCTCAGGATCAATAGAACAGGTTGGAAGATTCAGACACAAATACAGACCCACTCAGCCCCCTTAGCTTTGAAAAGGGACCAAACACATCCATTGGAAGAAACAGCCTCTTTAAGAAATGGTGCTGGAAAAACTAGATTTCCACATGCCAAAGGCTAATATTAAATCCATGTCTGTCATTATGCAAAGGAAATGCATCTCTTCACAAAGAAGGAACTACTGAGGTGAGAAGTAGCAGAGAAGGAGGGAGGCAGGTAAAGAGATATATCTATGTATGTTTGCAGGATGCTTTGGTTAAGTTTACTGTGGAGTTCTACTGACCTATTTAAAGGAGCAGTTAATGCTTGTTATATTCATTTTTTTCTGTCTCTTCTTAAATTCCTTTTTTTAAAAAACATATTTATATATTTGGTACAGGATCTCACTACACAGCTCAGATTCATAGTGATTGTCCTGTTTTCAGCCTCTGCAGTGCTGGGTTTACAGATGTGCACCGTCATGTCCAACTGGTGGCTGGCTCAGTGCACGCAGGGACAGGACCAGTGTGATGTGATTCAAGGCATGGAATCCCAGTCCCTGCACTGACCTAAGCAGACAACCAGTCCATGAAGCTATCTCACCAGCCCTCTTCTTAAATTCTTACAGTAATTTTTTCTTCTTATTCCAATTTTGCATGCATATACCTGGTAATTGAAACAAGTTGAAGACAACTCTGTGAAGTACAACAAACACTTCTGAGTTCATATTATTTTGTTCAGTGAAATTCTGTATCATTTCTCATTTTTTATTGTTATAATTTTGTATTTTCTTTAAAAATAATAAATAAGTACTACATTTATCATGTATTTAAAAATTACAATGAAAGCATTTCCCTGTTTTGTTAGCAAATAAGTATCTATATTAAGGATTGTCCCCAAAAATATTTCTGGGTAATAAGAAATTCACAATATCATGAGTTCTATGTCATATTTAACAAGTATTATTGATGCATAATTGCAAAATATAAAGCCTATAAATTCAAGATGTACAGTGTGATGTTTGATAAATGTATATACAGTGAAATGATCATCCTAGTTTAGCTAATAGCGATCATTTCACTTGATTACCACTTAAACTTTTTGTACACTGCTTATCACTTAAATCCTACCCTTAGCTCATTTTAATTGCACATGACAGTATTCTTAATTATATTAAACATGCTCTTCATTAGGTTGCTAGAACCTTTTCGTCTTCTAATTGAAAACTGGCCCACTTTGACCAAAGTCCTCTCATTGTTCTCTCTCCAAGCTCCTGCTAGCCACAATCCTACTAAATTTCTACATGGTTGAATATTTAGGATTCTACATATAAGCATGACCACATAAGAATTTTCTTTTCTGACACATTTGGCTTACTAGACTGAGCTTGTTGTTCATATATGTTTTACAACAAGCAGAATTTCCTTCTTTTCTATGCTTTTGTTATGTGTGTGTGTGTGTGTAACTTTCCTATTATGAATAATAAATAAATTAACATAATAATGAAGATAAAATATTTTTAAATTTTTATCTAAATCTTTTAGAAATATTTAAGATATGGACCAGGCCACGGATTATAGCTCAGAAGCATAAGAGCCTGCCTGGTAAGCACATAGTTCTTTCTGAGTTTGATCTCTAGTAATGAAAACGAAAATTTTCTTCAGAAAGAAAGAACCCAGCTCTTGTCCTCTTGTGTATTTTTCCAGAAGAACTGAAAATACATCACAGTGATGTATGTGCACCCATGTTTACAGCAGTGCAATTTGTCATAGCTAAATCCTGGAAACAACCAAAATGCCCATCAACTAAGGAATGGAAAAGAAAAGACATGGTGCTCTTAAGTCATAGAATATTACTCTGCTATAAAAAAAGATAAACTGGAGGCTGTTATAGATAAATGGATGCCACTAGAGATGATATTCATAAGTGAAATAAATCAGCCCTATTTGTGTAAACATCATATTATATCACTATGTAAGAATTTGAAAGAATGAATAAAATCTAAAAGGCACAATAGATGCTGTGAAAGAAACTGTTCAAAGGGAAGGGGTAACTAGGAAGAAGGAAAGTAAAAAATAAAAAAGGAAGGATAAAAAGAAATATGTATGAATATACACAGTATTGCTTATATGATTGTATTGCTGGTTTCTCCTGGTGTAAGTTAATGCTTGACGATTTTCTCTCTTCTTTTTCATTTTTTTCAAATGACTATTCTATTCATATTGAGATCATTACATAATTTCTACTTGTTTGTTTGATTTTGTATATGTTAACTTTATTCATCAGAGCCAAAAGCTGGAAATAATTCAATTGTTGTTTAATGGATAAATATAAAAATAATTGTGGTTCTTCCATGTGAAATATCATAACACATATCAATGAATCTTGTAAACATCATACTGAGTTAAAGAAGCAATCCTTTTTTATATCTTGCATGATTCTATTTCTGTAGAATTCTGGGGAAGACGAATCTGTAGGGACAGAGAACATATGTGTGTTCACCACAGCTTGGCATGTGGAGAGAGGTTGATACAGAAGGTAGCATGGTGTGGCTTGGCGGAGTGGAAGGAAGACTGTGTCCTGGTAGTGCTTGTGAATACATTAATCTATTCATGTGTTAAGACTTGAGTTTTATAACTATACATCTAAAAAAACTGATTTTATAGTACATTAATTTAGATTTTTTAAATGATAAAAGCAAAGACGTTCTCTTATAAAAATATATTAAGAGAAATTTTGCACCTGAGTTTCTGACAGAAATGTTGTGCTGTGGGCACTTTACCCTGGTGTAATGTGGGTGTGTACACCCATCTGAAAAATGAGATGATAGGTCTTGAGCAATCATTTTTCTTTTCCTCCTCGCTTTACCACAATTACATCATGGGATGCTTCCTTGGGAAAGTGGAATGTGGGAAGGTTTTGGGAATAAGACTATTTGGCCTCCACTGAGCTCTCTATGGTCATTTGCCAAGCAGAGCTGTGGTACCTTTGTCTCATAAATTATCTGAAAGGCTCTGGATTAAAAGAACTGTTCTTGAGCCTGATCCTGAACAAGTGTTTTTTTTATAACTTTTTAAAAATTTATTTTACTGAAGAACAAATAGCAATGAGACAGTTTCAAGACAAATTAACAGAACAGATTCGTTAAATCAATACATTACAAACTGCATTCGTAATGTTTTGGTATTGTACAAGGTTCATACATGATATGATACTTACAGACACTATTACAGCAGATGTTTCTAATCAGTAAATCAAGACAGTATAGCTATTTATTTATCTTATGTTTTATACCTGAATTATATCACAGATTCAATAATACGTTCTACCTTGTTATTTTCCTAGTGGTTGTCCATAGTACTAGAAGCTGGCATATCTTCTCTAACCATTATTAGTGCAAATCTTGCATCTCAGAATTATGCAGATGCACAGCATATTTATCCTAACTGTACTGTTTATACACACATATCATGATTCTTCCATTGTATACACCTTTTTTTTTTCTAGACCTGTCAAAGATGAGCACTCCATTGTCATTAAACCAATTTAGGTGCCTGAACTCGGTGACACAATCCAACACAGTCCAGCATTCCACATTAATAATGAATTATCTCAAGAAGTTGTTGACTATAGTGATTTATACCTCAATTTATTATTAAGGCCCCATATTATATACCTCATTTCTGTACTTTTCTGCTGGATGGTTAAGACCAAGATAGAGTAAGACCTATATAGCAAAAGGTGTAGCTTTTGTTTCTGATGAGGTCAGTGAAGTCCCCTCAGGGTTTATCTTGTAACCCTGTACCTTACTCTGTAGAGTCATCCATGTGGATGAATCACAGCCAATGCTTGACCAGTTTGCTCTCTATAAGAGCCTGAGAGAAAGTTTTCTCTTCATGTTACTCTTTCCAGGCACACTCTACATCATCAATCTCTTTCCTCTATGGGTCCATAATCTCTCTGATAAGAAAATTTGGGGCACAACTGAGTTTAATGATGTTACAGTACAAGTTCTCTTATGCACTGAGTCTTCACTGACCTTGAAAGGCTAGGGCCAAACTGTTGGCTGGCCTTGTGGCTCTTCTATATCTCCAATGTTGATCTATGAACTTAGGTTGTTAACCATACAGAAGAAAATCTAATTAGTATCATACAGCATATGGCATTCAGTTTGCCCTAACTATCTGACTCAATTCTTTTTAGTTGTTGCTGTACACTTCTATTTGTATTTCTTCTTTTGACTTCTTATACTAGGGAGACTATATGATATTTGCACATGTGTGTCTGGTTTATTTCACTTATTAGTATGTGTTCAAGTGACATCCACTTCAATATAAATGCTTCAAGTTTATCATTCTTCATATCCGAGTAATGTTCCATTATATAGAAATACCACATGTTTTTTAAACCATTCCTCATGTGACGGGCATCTTGGTTGTTTCCAAGATTTTGCTATCACACATTGTGCTGCTATAAACATAGCACATCTATCACTATGATATTATGTTTTCATTTCCTCTGGGAAAATTCCAAGTAGGGGGATAGCTGACTTGAATGGGATTTCCTCTCCTACTCTTTTGAGGAGTCTCCACACTGACCTCCACAATGGTTGTTCCAGTCTACATTCCCACCAGCAGGGGAGAAGTGTTCCCTTTTCCCCACAACCTCTCCAACATTTATTGTTGGTTGATTTCCTTACGATAACCATTATTTCTGGAGTGAGATAGTATCTCAGTGTTGTTTTTATTTGCATTTCAAGGATATCTAGTGATGTAGAGCATTTTTCATATATTTATTCGCTTCTTTAATTTCATCTTCTGAGAAGTGTGTACTCATCTCAGATGCCCATTTCTGAACTGGGTCTTTAAATTTGAAAGCACTGTTATATCTTAGTTCTCTATATATTCTAGACAGAAGACCTTTGTCTGATTGCTTATTAGTTAGGATTTTTTTGAAATTTGTGGGTTGTCTTTTCACTTTGTTGACAGTTTCTTTTGACGTGTAGAAACTCAAGAAGAGTTGATCCCAGTTGTTGATTCTTTCAAGTGATTCATGTGCAAATATTTGTTTGTTCATGAACTCTTTACCTACCCCTTTGTCTTCCAGAGTTCCTGCTACTTTCTGTTCCAGGAGATTGAGTGTTTCTGTTTTAATGTTTAGATCTTTAATCCATTTTGCTTTTAGTTTAGTGCATGGTGATAGAGCATGGTCAAGTTTTAGTTTTCAGTATATGGAAAGCCAGGTTTTCCAGCACCATTTGTTAAAGAGGCTATCTTTCTTCCAGTAAGCTTGTTTGGCGCCTTTGTTGAAGATGGCTGAGTGTGATCTGAGTCTTCTAATCTATTTCATTGATCCTCAGATCTATTTCATTGCCAATACCATGTTGATTGTATCACAGTGGCTTTGTAGTATAATTTCAAGTCAGGAATTGTGATGCCTCCTGCCTTGTCTTTATTGGCCAATATTGCCTTTGCTATTCTAGGTCTTTTGTGGTTCCAAATAAATTTTAGGAACTATTTCTCCAGGTCTGGGAGGTATGTTGGTGGAGTTTGATAGGGATTACATTATATCTGTGCAGCAATTTTGGGAGTATGGCTATCTTCATGATGTTTTTTTCTTCCTATCCAGGAGCACAGGCTATTTTTTTCATTTTCTGAAATCCTCTATAATCTCTTTTCTTAGGGTACTGTCATTTTCCGTAAAAAGATCTTTGACTTCCTTGGTTAAGTGAATTCCAAGTGAATTTCATTTTCTACAGTGTTATTGTAAAAAGTATTGTTTCTATTATTTGCTTTTCAGTGTGCTTGTTATCTGTCTAGAGGAATGCTATTGACTTTTGAGTATTGAGTTTGTATCCTGCTATGCTACTGAATTTCTGTATCAGTTCTAGCAGTTTCTTGGTGAAATTTTTGGGTCCTTCCAAGTAAAGTATCATGTCATCTGCAAATAGTGATAATTTAACTTCTTCTTTACCTATCCTTATTCCTTTTATTTCTCCTTCTTTTTTAATATCTGTTGCTAATGATTTCAAAACTATATTGAATAGGAGGGGTGATGGAGGACACCATTGTCTTGTACCTCATTTAAGAGAAAAAGATTTCAATTTCTTCCCATTTAGGATTATATTAGCTTTTGCGTTGTCATAGATGATTTTTATCAAGTTAAGGTAGAGTCCATCTATTCCAGGAATCTGTCTGTTTCTTCTGTGTCTTCTATTCTGTGAGCATAAAGATTCTCAAAGTAGCTATTGACAATCTTCTGGATTTCCACTGGTTCTGTCATGATTTCACCCTTTTTATTTCTTATTGTTCGTATTTGAATTTTTTATTTCCTGTTTTTTTTCTTTTCCTCTTTTTGATGAGGTTGGCTAGAGGCTTCTCAACTTAATTTAGTCTTTCAAAGAACCAACTTTTTGATTTGGATTCTTTCAACTGTTTTCTCCATCTCAATTGAATTAATTTCTGCTCTAATCTTTATCATTTCTTCGAGTCTTTGCACTCTGGGTTTGGTTTGCTCTTCTTTCTTAATGTCGGAGGTGCAACATTAGGGTGTTTGTTCCCCTTTTGTTTTCCTGATGTGTGAGTTCATAGCTATGATTTTTGCTCTAAGAACTGCTTTCATCGCATCCCATAGATTCTGGTAAGTTGTACTTGAATTTTCATTGAATTGTAGATATTGTTGAATTTCTTGTTTAATTTCTTCTGTGACCCATTGACTGCTGAGTTGTGTGTGGTTTAACTTCCATGAATTTCAGGGGTTTTTCTGGTTTCTTTTGTTGTTTATTTCCAGTTTAAGTGCACTGTGGTCAGATAATATGCATCATCAATCATGTTTCAGCACTGTAGTAAATAAAAGACACTTACATAAATACAATTATAAAAAGTTAAAAATAAATTTGTTATGCCATAAATAATCAACACTGTTTACTAACCCCCTAAATAAGGATATTTAGCAGTAGTTGACAGTTAAATTGTTATTTAAAATAGCAATGAGAGCCTCGCATGGTGTACTACACTAACAATTACTGTATTCATGAGGCTGAGGTGGTAAGGTCAGTTGTGAGTTCGAGGACAATCTTGGCTACACAGTAAGCTCAGTGCCACCCTGTACAACATAGAATAGCATTGTGTAAAAAAAAAAAAAAAAGCAAAAAAGAAAGGAGAGAGGGAGAGAAAGAAAAAGAGACAGACAGACACACAGACAGAGAAGCAATAAGTACAAGTAGTTGGAGGTATTTTGTGAAAGTAATAGACTGTGAAAACCAATGTAAGAGCTGGGGTGATGGCTTAGTAGAATAAGTATTTGCCTGGCAAGAGCTAGGTCCTAATTTCAATCCCTGGTATTGCAAGATAAAAATAAAAATAAAAATAAAGAAAAGAAAACCAGTGTAATTCATGTTGAAGTGTAAGTCTCACATTTTACTAAATACAGCTGAGACTTGTTGACCATATTCACAGTTTCAGAGAATTGAATCTTATTTAGAGATTAGTGAAAAGAAATTGGCATTCTTTTCTCTGACCCAAACTCTGTAAACCTAAACTGTGTCAAGGACCCTGTAGGTTTGTAGGAGCCAGGTGAGAATGCTAAAGAAGGACACTCTCACACAACAATGTGATATACTCTAGCCACTCTCTTTGTAATACATATTTTGAAATACCAAAGAAATCTTCATCCAAATCAATATATAACTCATTACAAAATTTCCTATGTTGTTTTTGTAAAACAGATTTTACAATTCTCTACCATGAAGCTAAAAGCAGATTAAAAGCAGCAGAATTTTTTTGTTTAACTCTATAATGGATGTAGTTACTTGTTAATCATTTCCTTAGAATAATTTTTGCTAACATTAAGGTTTTCTTACATATTAAGATCTATGCAATCGCTTTTCAGCCTTTTGGTTAAGACCAAGTGTAGCTCAATGCAGGGTCCTTTCCACTTATAGGTACTGTATTTTTAAAAACTTCACTGTAGAGTACAACATTGCACTAAAGAACAGAAGGAATTAAGATGTCCTTCTAAACACCAAGTGTTTAGAACTACCTGGGAGAGAGATTAACAAAAGAAAATTATATAGGATTTTCTCAATTTATGTTTTGTAATATTACAGATAATCTATTCATACTATCATTTGTTAACATGTTATCATAATAAAGAATTTGGCAATCTATCTTCCTTTTACTTATGTCAGATTTAAAGCAAACAGAGGCTTTCTTTTTCACT
>PVKA01028883.1:0-20242 GCA_004027165.1 Ctenomys sociabilis
AAAAAAAAAAAAAAAAAAAAAAAAAAAAAAAAAAAAAAAAAAAAAAAAAAAAAAAAAAAAAAAAAAAAAAAAAAAAAAAAAAAAAAAAGAATGAAAAACTTGAAGCATTTATTTTGAAGTGGATGCCACTTGAACATATACTCGTAAGTGAAATAAACCAGACACACATATGCAAATATCCTATAGTCCCCTAGTATAAGAAGACAAAAGAAGAAATACAAATAGAAATGTATAACAACTAAAGACAATTGAGTCAGCTAGTTAGGGCAAACTGAGCAGCATATGCTTCAGGGCACTAATCAGTTTTTCTTCTGGATAATTAACAACTTAAGTGCACAGATCAAAATTGGAGAAATAGAAGAGCCACAAGGCCAGCCAACATTTTGGTCCTAGCCTTTCAAGGTCAGTGAAGACTCAGTGCATAGGAGAACCTGTACTGTAACATCATGAAACTCAGTTGTGCCCCAAATTTTCTGATCAAGGAGATTATGGAGCCACAGAGGAAAGAGATTGATGGTGTATAGTGTGCCTAGGAAGAGTCACATAGAGAGAAAATTTTCTCTCAGGCTCTTATAGAGAGCAAACTGGTCAAGCATTGGCCATGACTCATCCTCATGGATGACACACACAAAGGATCTACAGAGTAAGTTATAGGATTACAAGATAAACCCAAGAGGACTTCACTGACCTCATCAGAAACAAAAGCTACATCTTTTGGTATATAAGTCTTGATCTATCTCGGTCTTAACCATCCCGCAGAAAAGTATAAAAATGAGGTATATAACATGGGGCCATAATAACAAGTTGAGCTGTAAATGGCTATAGTCAACAACCTCTTCAAATAACTCACTATTATTGTGGAATGCTGGACTGTGTTGGATTGTGTCGCCAAGTTCAGGCACCTAAATTGGTTTAATGACAATGGAGTGCTCATCTTTGACAGGTGTAGACAAAAAAAGGGGGGTATACAAAGGAGGAATCATGATGTGTGTGTATAAACAATACAGTTAGGATAAATATGCCATGCTTTTGCATAATTCTGTAAGAAGCAAGCTTTGAATTTACAGTGGTTGGAAAAGATATTATGTTGGCTTCTAGTACTATGGACAAACACTAGGGAGATAACAAGGTAGAAAGTATTAATTATTGAATCTGTGGTATAATTCAGCTATAAAAAATAAGTATATAGCTGCACTCTCTTCATTCACTGATTAGAGACATCTGCTATAATAATGTCTATAAGTATAATATCATGTATGCACCTTGTATGACACCAAAACATTACGAAAACATTTTGCAATGTATTAATTTATTGAATCTGTCCTGTTAATTTGTCTTGAAACTGTCTCATTGCTATTTGTTCTTCAAAAAAAAAAATAAAATAAATTTTGTCCATCATTATTAATGCCATCTGGGGATTCTTAATGTTCTTATGCATTCTTAATAATTCACCTTTCATAGAAATTTTTTGCGCACAAAGTTAACTTGACTTATAATTTTGCCTATTTTCAAAGCATGATACATAAAATACTTTATTATAAGTTAGAATTATAATCAATGGGAAACATAACTGTATATTTATACAATATATTTCTATATTACATTATATTTATGTTGTATACAATATAATTAATTCAAGCCATTTAGGAAGAGCAGAGGGATGTGGGCTTTGGAATCCACATAATGAAACAAAAAAAGATGTGAACAGAGCTTTCATTTCAAGAACCTGGAAAAATAAATCCAACCAACAGTGAAAATAATAATAAATATAGTTGAAAACAGTGACATGAAAGCGAGCAACAGAAAGACAAGAAGAGAGAAGAAAGAGAGAGAGAGAGAGAGAGAGGTGACACATCAGTCAGAAAGAACTGGAAAAATATTGACAAGATTTGCTTTTTGTTCTAATGAATCTCCTGTGCTCTTTCCTAAAGCACTTTCTTCCTCTGGCAACTATACTGTATTGTTTAATGTGCATTTGTATTTGCATGCCTGTGAATGTGAGTCCACCCCACTAATTCAATTTGTGTCCTTAGTTGCTCTTCTCCTCCTCCTCCTCTTCCTCTTGCTATTCCTCCTCCTCCTCCTTTTCCCCCACGGTCACCATCTCCTCCTCCTCTACAAACATTAGTGTAAAGAAAATCTTTAGGCTATCATTGTGATTCGATCTTTGGCCTCTTTGTCTTCCCTGTCCTCTGTCACTGTCTCTATCACTTCCCTCTCTCTCAGTATCTGTCTCTATGCTGATCTCTTGGTCTAATTCCATCTCCATCTCCAGCTCTAAATATGTGTAGAGTAGTATACTCCCAGAGGTGGAACTGCAGCCATGAGCACATGTGCGCTGACTTCACCAGTTCCATCACTCATTGCTCTCCAGAAGGACAATGCAGCCTGGACTTCTAGCTAGTGTCAGGGATTCCTTCATGTCAACACTTGGTATCGCAAAGATTTTATGGCTCTACCAGCCTGGAACAAAATCTCATTCTAAATTAATTGCATTTCTATGATTATTGATGATCTCTTTTTTATATTTATTAGTTTGGGGATATGTTACATTTTTTTTTGAAAATTGTGAATATTACAAAACTCTTTGAAAATTGACCAAGGGAAAGGAAAGAGCATGAAGCTAAGCAAAATACAGTTTTAAAAACATATATAATCATGGGGAAATTTAGAAAATTCTAAAGCTTCCAGTGGGAAAAGTAATTTGTTATTTGAAAAGAAAGAAAAAAATATGTCAGTTTCAGACTTATCATCACCAACACTAAATGCTAAAAGAAAATATAGTAATATGGTCAATAAAAGTGAGTCAAGATATTAATTATTACAAAAATGCTCACACAACATAAGAATTCAGTATGGTTTTAGTCAGAAACACATAGCTTCAAAAACAAAAACAAATTGTCTACTTCCAATTTTATGATACTGTCTATGAAACAACTTCAATAAAAAATCTTCTGTAAACTGAGTAAAAATCGTCAGACTTCTTTGTAGATTTTTGTTGTAGAATTCAGTGCTGGTTGAAGCTGAACATGGGTCTGAACCCTTGGACCTCAGCAAAAAGTTTCATCTGTGTTTGTTTCATGTTTTCGCTTTGAATCTAAAGTTACCTATAATTCATTATTTTAACCAGAGTTTAGAATTCATGTTCTTTTAAAAATTAATTTTATTGGTACATTTTAAATGTACCTAATAAGCATATTCATCATAGGGAATTTGTACTTGTGTCTTGATTCTTCTTTTTTGCCTAATCCCTCCCCTCAACCTCTACTGTGCTCTGTATAAAAGCTTTGTTTCCATTTTTCTCTTCTCTACTCATTTTTTCTCATCCATCCCTTCCTATACCCCTTCTGTCTCCTGCCCTCCCTCCCTCCGCCCCTATTCCCCTTCCCATTTGAATATTTTTTTGCCCAATTTCCCAGTATCTATTATAAGTTGGTTCTTATTTACCCTTTTGGTTTCTCACACCAACAAACAAAACAGTTATTTAAACATGTGTGTCCAATTTATTTAACTTAACCTTGAGACATAAGCCTTGGTTCAGCAGACCCATCCTGTCATGATTTGGGCTTTTTGCAAGGTGAAAAATAGAGTACAGGACACATTTTGTAATATTAGTTTATAAGGAGTCACCCAAGAACTACATACAAGGGCAGACAAGCTATCAATAGACTAAAAACTAAAGACCCCAGCTGAGGGCCTGGATCCTAATATCCTGCAGGAGTTCAGACGAAAGCCTAGAGCTCATAACAAGGCCTCCCACAAGTCCAGCTGGAGGCCTAGAGCCCACAACAAAGTCTCATGCAGGCCTGCTTCACAGATCTGTGCTGGAGAGGCCCAAAGGTCAGTGGTGGAAGCTAGGAAGCCTATGCCAGTGGGATGAAGGATCTGTGCTAGCAGGCTGAGGGATCTGAACTGGAGCTAGAAAGCAATGCTTAGGTAAGCACCAGAGCTCCCCCAAAAGTACCACAGCCATCCCCAGCAACAGTGAGTTCCCAGGCTCCCAGTGTTCCCATCAGAAAAGCCAATGTGACAAGCTTCTTCATGAGGCTGGGCAGTGCACCATTTGCCCCCTCCATAGCCTATGGTGTGTACACCATAGCCAAAAAGTGATGCTGAAGATGAGGACCAAAGCTGCTCCAAAGTTCATTGTGAAAGCCAGGGCGATGAGGCCCTCCAACAGAACAGCCCAAGAGAACTAGAAGCTTCCAGCAACTTCTCCAAACAACATCTCTGACAACTTCTCCAGACAACATCCCTAACAGCGTTTTTGGCAACTTCTCCTATTCTGCCTTTTATGCTGCTGGCAATCCTTAGGTGAGCCTCCCACACCTAGTACCACTTAGTTTAATTTAGTTGGGTGTAATAAGTTAATCACCAGTTAGAAATCCTCTACACATCCTTTTCTTTTCTATTGTAAAATTGGATTTCAGTGTCAGCTATGTGCATCTCAGTGCCTTTCCCTGAGGAATATAGCATGCAATCCAGGTGCTTACAGACTTGGCATGACAAATGGCAAGGAGTGTGTACATGTGCAAAAGTGTCAAAATGTGTATGAACCTTTATGCTCCAACTGGTTTTGCTTATGTTTACCTGAGAATTCGTTAAAGAAAAACAAGGTTTTCTTTTGATTTTTCTGGTAGAAATAGCCCAGTTCATACAATGGTACAAGAAAAACCAATTTTGCAAGTTTTGGAGGAGACAAAAGTGAATCAGAGGGCCAGGGAGATAATTTGGTAGAATTAGCACTTGTCTAGCAGCATAAGGTCCTGAGTTTAATCCCCAGTTCTGGAAAAAAAAGTGAATCAGATTATTCATGCATGGGTAATTAAAATGATCTGTCATGATGAAATACATGACTTCCTAGCAGAAGAGTGTGTGGATGTGGTGTGCTGGTGATGGTGATGGTGATGGTGGTGGCTTTGAGGCTGGCTGTATGAGCCAAAGTTGCTTTGACAGTGAAATGGAGCCAGAAGTGACTGATACAGATGGAGGGAACGCAGACTTCCTTAACTCATATGAAAAGGAAAACTGATGTGAGCATATATTTGCCTAGTTGAAATATTGTGCAATAGCCGTGCAACCACATGGAGTTATCCAAAGTTAGTACTAGGTCTAAAAATATAGTGAAGATGGTGTCAGGGCTGAAAGGTATCGTGCAGAATGCCAGCACTGACGTTTAATGCTGGAAATTGTAACGAGATGCTGTGAAATATGAAGAAGCTGAAATGCAAGTAAATGGTTCTGCCTGCACCAGTAGCCATGTTCAAAACTGTGTTTGTTATGACACCTCACTGGCTGAACTGGAAGCCTTCATGGGTCTGCTGTGCTTAGCATAGATTTCTCATGGTAATTGCAGCAATGTAAAAGACATATGGAAAATTGGTGGGTCGTAATAGGGTATAGAAATTTATGCTTTTGTAGATGTGAAGACATTATTCTTACAATTTAGACATTTTTCCTTGAACCAGTTACCAGGTCCTTATTCATCTAGTAATACATGCAATTATGTTATGGTCAGAATTGTTGCTCCTATGTTCTAAACTGATCAGAAGGTGCATTTGAGAACTGGCACGTCAGTTTCCAATCGACATTACATTTGCTAACAGTACAACTTGACTGGTACAGGAACTGTAGCCAAGAACAGAAATCCCAAATGCAACTTTACAACTTCACAACAGAGAATTGTATAGTTCAGTGTTTGAATTTCAGAAAGATAAAACATTGGGCTTGTATATGGCAAAGAAAAGCAAACAGGTACTGCTGATGTCAACATTTCAATGTGATGGAAATATTGGTAGGGAAAGCTGGACCGAACAGAAGCCTGAGATGTAAGCTTTCAGCAACAAAAAATAATGAATGTGGAGTAGACTTTGTTGATGAGTTACGGAACAAATAAGATATCACTAGAAAAACAGCATTAGAGAATGTGTTTTGCTCAATTCAAAATGTGGCATAATCTGATAGTTTACAAAGAAAATAATAGGTGCAAAATAGTTCAAGAAAATAATAGATGTGAGCGGAGAAATTTCTTAGAGGGCTGAGGTTGGAATTTATGAGAGATCATTTACATGGTAATGTATGGAAAGGAGCAGTTACTGCTTAATTTGTTTTGTCTCCTTTTTTCAATTATCTGACCCTTTAGTCTTCTTATTTCTCATATATTTGTTTCTTTTTCCAATTTTACCTGCATACAGCTAGTTGGAAGACAGCACTGCATCATAACAAACACTGGAGTTAATAGTATTTTGCTAAGTGAAATTCTGTATCATTTGTTATTTTTCTGTTTTAATACAATTTCATACTGTCTTAAGAAAACAAAGATATCATTTACCACAGAGGAAACAACAAATGTGTCTGCCCAGGAAACTGCACAGAACAGTTGTGGAGGATACTGGTGAGCTGACAGGGTGAACAAGCCGGGGCAGCATCACAAAGACCTACAGAACAATAGAAGGTGTTAACTGTACTCTACAACAAAGGACAGGAAAATAGAGCCCGCACTGGTACTGGCAGTGTAAGCAGCACTTGGGTGCGGACCATGCAGTTTTCATGTGTGAAGACTGCCTTGGGTGTGAAAGCTGAAACAAAGATTATTTTTATTCCTGTGGTAGACTTTTCTTTATATTGACCCTTGAGTTCACATAGATTTTCATTTTTGATGTTTTCTTTTAGGTTTTTTTAAGGAAGTACACAATGGATGTGAAAGTTCTGATGTCTTTTCCAGGATACAACAGATATTATTCATTTAATAGTTCAGTTTATAAATATTTTACATTTCAGTCAGCTACACATTGCATAAGTAATCAGAACTTGCTGACAAAATAGTAAGACCACTGAGGTGCCAAGTATGTTCAACTGAAAGGCCAGGAAAACTGAAGACATGTGCTGCCAGCATGGGGCACGTGCGTGTGGATGTGCTATTGTCATGTGTGTGCGCTGCCTTAGCTGTGAGAGTTGAAGAAACTTTTTTGTAGAGTGCTATTGGTATTTTCATTGTAGTTCATATAGAAATCAATTTCGGTTGTTTTTTTTTTTTTTTTTAGATTTTGTATACCAAAAACCAATTGATGCTGAAAAAATGGTGCTGTTTTAAACAATAGATATTAAAAACACAGTAATTCAGTTTTGCAATATTTTTCCATTATCCATTGTTTAATAAAATTATAATTAATAATTCAGCAATAAAAATATTCTGAGAAATAAACATGAGTCTGAGAGATCCACACCTATACACTTGATGACAAATTTAGTTTTATGCTCCCTAGCTTATGAGAAAGGTCTCAAGGTGCATCCATTTGCCTAGCAACAGCTCCTTTCTGAAGACTCGTACACCACGGTTTAAAAAAAAAATCTTCTTTATCCATTTACAGTTTGATGGTATTTGGGCTCCTTCCAAGATTTAATTATTATAAACTCTGCTGCTATAATGCTGTCGTATAATGCTTTAATTCTTTAAGGAAAATATCAAGATAGGGCCAGGGAGATAGCTCAGTAGAATAAGCACTAGCCTGGCAAGTACAGAGTCCTGAGTTCAATCCTTGATACTGAAAAAAAAATAAATGGGAATACCTGAGCAAAGTGGAATCTCTACTTTTAGTTTTTGAGGTAAATTTTATGTTAAGAGGCAATTTTATATCTTGTACTTCTCCTTTATCTTAATAGAGTTTTTTCTTACCAAGTTTGATGTAATTTTTAAATGCTTATTTGTACATTTCATGAACATAATTTCTGATTGGACATAAAATGAAAATATATCATTAAGAGATTATAATTCAGTAGTAGAAATATTATGAGATCTGGAGAGTGAATCAATACCTGTAAAATCCAAGTGAAAATTAAAATTCCCTCATCACATGATTATCAAAATACCTATTTTGTTTTCTAAGGAATGATAAAATCAACAAAAAAATGTTTATGAATTTTTCTCTTCCTGCAGTTCTTCCCCAATATCTTCTGTTCTAGAATGCTGGAATCTTGTGCTTTCCTTATCTGGGAGAGGCAGATGATAAGGTATGAATCTTATAAAACTGATTTAAAATATTTTATGGCTCAGCTTGTAAAATAACTTCTCATTTCCCCTCAAAAATGTTCACGTTGTCCCTCACCCACTCAGGTGGATATAAATAAAGACTACACAGAGAAATTTTATAAATTAAACTACATAACACAGCTTGAGCACTCTACAATTATTAGTTCTACTTTCCCACACATCCCTCCGTAGTGCCTATTCTAAAACAATTCCTGTCAGAATGTCTGTTTATTTCATCTAAAGAAATCTCTCTACATGTTTTCATCTTTCTTTTCCCACCTTTTTTTCCTGTTACTTGTACTATATTTAGACAGAAGACTCCTTACATAACATACCATCGTGTTTTCTATCAGCATCTTCACTGTAAGTCACCTCAACCTTTTATTCTCCTTTACTTAGAGTTCTAACAAGCTGTATTCACAAAGCATTTGGCATCCTAACAATGCAGTTATAAGTAAGAACTTTGTTGTTTCCAAATATTCTCACTTAATGTGAGTTTGTAAAAAAATTATTTTTCTAGCCTTTCTTTACTGAAATAATTGTCCACCAAAGTACATTTCATCATAGTAAATTAGATGTGAGGAAGTATGAAAAAAAATGAATTAGAAAAGCTTTCCACTTACTCCTATTTTAGTGGTAGATTGATGTGACATTTCACAGTGTGTCTACCCATGGCATTTTGAGTGGCATTGCCAATTCCACTTTAGCACCCTCTAAGAACTTAAATTTATGGAGCAAAGATTTTCTAAAGCACTGCCGGACCTTCGCTTTTGACTTATCGCTCTTCAGAAAAGAATTCTCAAACCACGTAGCTCTTCTGAATCTACCCTGTGTGTGTCTGGGAGGGAAGGCTGGGAATTAGAGGACTGGAGAGAGTGAAGGAAAAAAGATGAGAGAGAAAGGATATGGACAGGTTTTCTGGTCAGAACTGTACGAATTACCAGCAATGCCTCACCCTTTGAACATGAACTGTAATGAAGAGTCCTTTATGCTTTCCATACCCAGGTTTAGATGGAACAGCTAAATGAAGACATTTCTCTCTTAAAAAGCCAAAATTGTTTTTTCAAAGGATGAATTAATAAGTGTCATTGTGACAATATTCTCTGTGACTGTTCAGTTTTCAGAATGGAAATCTGTAGATTTCAGTTCCTTTTTATTTAGAGAAAAAAAAAAATGACTGCATGAAGCCCTTTTAAAAATGTTCCTCCGGTGCAAGCATTTTAAATAATTTCTCAAAGGAAAGTAGTATATTCTCAGTGAATAGCATGACACTATGAACTATATCTAACAGAAGAATTTGCTTCAATGGGCCTGTCAATGCTCCTTAGTTTCACTATAATGAAATGAAAATCATGCGAGCTTGGAAGAAATATCTTCCTCACCCTGATGCTGTGGAATTGTACTATTTTCTTCACCATGGCAACAAAGGCACTCAATATAGTTAGCTCTCACCTTTCCTGCACAAGGTGAGGGGAGAGAACCAGCAACAAAGAAAAGTGGAGCAAATAAATATTCCAGGAAACAAGGAGTTAAGGAAATTGTGAATCCAGGGCAGTGCAAACTCAATGACCAACATTAAACACCTTTTTCAAACAGATTTTACTAAGCCACATACAACCAAGAGAAACAATTTTCATCTTATACTAGATTAAATCTCACAATGAATGACTTTCAATGTCACCCAGTCAACTTAAAACCAACTTAAATTATTCATTTTATAGTAGAGCTAATGTTAGTTTAAAAAAAAAAAACATGGATTGGCCAACAGTCTTGAAATAAGGCCCTGCATTAGTCATAGACACCATGATTAAGAAGCAAAATATTTGATCTTGTCAGCTAGTGATTTGTAAAACACTTAATACTGATTTTCACTATGAAATATTTTAGTCATATTTCTTTTTCCAGAAAATAATTTGATTTAAGATGTCAGATACTCTTGTTTCTGTTCAACTTACTTTGTTCAAAATACTCCAGGCCATTCATCTCCTTCTGACATGTTGTGGTTTTTAATAGGCCGTCTCTCACTAGGGCATGCTGGTACAAGCAAAAGCACTAGAAATGTGGGTAATTGGTTAGTCCCTTTGGGCAAAATGGGGGAGGGGAATCACATTAGATGTCCAGTTTGTAACTTGAAAAGCAATGTAAAAAATAATACATTAAATCAATACTAGCTAAATAGAAATCAAATCATTTCATTACAACCAGGAACCTAAGAAAGATGTTTGACTGAATCATGGAATTTTTTTCTCAGTGGAATTTTCAAGAATGAGAAACAGACAAAAACAGAAAGGCATCAATTTTTCAAACTTTCATAAATAGAATAATAATATTTTATTCAGATTTATCTTTAATACCAGGTAGTTTTCAATATTTTGTTTTATTAAAAGCAAAGTTGGTACTTATGTGCAAAAAAAAGACTTGAGATAGTATACTACTTATAGAAAAATGATTTAGAGAATTTTTAGGAATGAAGAAAAATTCTTATTTAAATAATTGCTCTCTCTGAGCCCAGTGAAATTAAGGAAAATAACCAAAAATAGCAAAAAGAATCCATTAATATTGAAACTGCACAATGATATCAATGCGGTTCTATAAATGTCAAAATTGCACCATCCATTACAACATATTTTAGAGCAAACTGTATGTACACTAAGTGTCAGTACAAAGGGCAGCCTGGGAATGCATAAAGAAAAGAACATTCTGGGAAACTGCTTCTTGAGCCCTTACTAAATTTCAAGTGCCCTCTAGGGAATTTACTTACACCATTGCAATAATTCTGCTTCATTTTTATCTTTATTCTATAGTATGCAAAGCAAAGATTTTATCCAAGGTCACAAAGATGCATTGGTAATTGGCTGAACTGGCATTTTAAATAGGGTAGAGCTGTAGTTGTTGTTTATGTTAAAAGTTACCATCAACAGACAGAGCTTTGCAGTCTTTCAAGGAGGAAGTTCTCCAATGATCTACTCACCACCTTCATCTCGGAAAAGAATATCAGAAGCGTCGTATCGAGTGGGAGAAACTGTATGTGAGTCGGATAGCACTGGGACTGAGAAGAGGAAAGGCAGAGGAGAAAAAGATACCATAAGCTGTGTTTTTAAGCAATTTCATTACTATCTTTGCCTAGGGGAAAGAACCAGCGTGGAGCAAAGTCGAATATGGAGAAAATTGTAGAATAAGAGGCCAAGGAAGGCTTTCTCAGCCCCAGATGAAAGTCATTTGTACAGAGAAAAAATGAACTGATCAGCATAGACTTCTAATAAGGACATGTACTGTTAGTATCACTCCTTCTAATGAGACTTTCAGCCATGAGATATCAAAGGGATATGGTCTGCTTAGGAAACCACAGGAATGGAATTGATGGAACAGAGGAGGTTGTATTCCTTAGGCACAGCTGGTCTTGGGAGTAGAGTTTGAGTCAGATGGAGAACTCAGGAAGATGTTGTAACAATTCAGGATTCTGATTGTTACATTAATTTGTGTTCCAGATCTCATAATGCTATGAAACTTAGCATCTCTCATAGCAGCTCAAATAAAGCCCAAATTTGTTCCTTTCTTCTTCATTTTGTCCGCCAGTACCAGGGCCCAAACTTAGGACCTTGCACTTGTCAGGCACATGCTTATACTGCTACACTATATCCCCGGTCCTGTTCCTTTCTTTAAAAGAGCACTTGAAGAATTTTTGCCAAGAGCATGGCACCAGTAATTCACATTGTTGAGGTTCCCTCATCAGTAATCCAAGCCTTCCTTTTTCCATGTGCAATACAGGTAAGTTACTTTTAAATTCTAAGCTCATTTTCAGTCAATGTTGAGTGACTTTCTTAGAAATAGAAAATATTTATCAAACTCCTGAGCTGACTTGAATGTTCTCTTCTTCAGGAAAGTTTAAAGATTAGAAAAGGTAGGCTGAGCTTGAGCCAATAGGATTTAGTAGCTGCAGGTATGAGATATGACTTATAGGGGCTGGGGAGATGGCTCAGTGGAATAAGTGCTTCCCTGGCAAGCGCAAGGGCCTGAGTTCAATCCCCGGTTCCGAAAAAAAAAAAAAAAAAAAAAAAAAAAAAAAAAAAAAAAAAAAAAAAAAAAAAAAAAAAAAAAAAAAAAAAAAGAGAGACATATGACTTATAATTATACAATAGCAGTTGTGAACTGTTAGGGATAGTTTCTTAAGATCACCATTGCATATAACAAGTGGCTTAATTGTAGTTTACTGTTAATGTACCCCAATCAGACAGCATACAAATAAAGTACAAATATTTGTACTTATAAACATTATGCAAGTTCATTATGTTTTATTTCAATTCAACATAGTGAATGAAAAAATAAGTTGCTTAGTCATATACCCTGCTAACCACATTAATCTTGCAGTTTGTTTTTGTTGTTTTGACATTCCTGATTTCACTTTACACAGTGGACCTCCTCATTATTAGAACTTATTTTCCTTTATCTTGATATCCCTGGCTTTGGCATAAATTGCAATGAATAAGTACAGGATTTCTTCATGTAACAACTTGGCATAAGTAAGAAATTTGAATTTATATTTTTCTCTCCTAACAATAATAAATGTTGATTTTTGAAAAGTTTTAACTCTTCCAACAACTCCTTTTGATCTTGATGCATCTTACTTTCACCCAACACTTCATTAAATACCAAATGAATTTAGAGTTCTGATTTGATTACAAACCATGCTTGGGGTTAGAATTCTGATTAAATGTGCCCAGGTGAGGTTGCAAGCCTACCAAAATGATCATTCCATTGATAGTATTAGTAGCATATCAATTAACTACCTGAAAAATAGTTTTCTACGTTGGAGATGAGTATACCCTTTACAGGAGTTATAAGAACTATTGGTATAATGTCATCTTCTCTTTCAGTAGCTTCCTTTTTACATACAAATTTAGCCCCACCACAGGTCTGTCATCACATATTGTGAATGAATGGGGTGTAAATTTATTAAAATTAATGTCATAAAGAGGAAGTATCACATGCTCTCAATATCTTAAAGGTAGTTATTTGGATGGAACACATAATTTCTCCATTAAATTTAGTGAGAATATCTTTTAATTTAGTGTCTTTTCATTTAGAAGAATTTTTTAAAATTTTTATTTATTATTATTATTACTATTATTATTATTATATTTTAGGGAAGGTTCTATAGGGTATTCAGGGACTCACTACTAGATTGGACTCATAGTGATCTGCCTGTTTACAGCCTCCCAAGAGCTGGGATTATCGGAGTGCACCACCACACCCAGTCTCAATTGTCATCTCAGTGTGCCCTGGGGGCTAGGGCTGGCAAGGCAGGCCGGAGATCAAACTTCTGTCTCCTGCACCTGCTTGCAGGTGCTTTAATCCGCTGAGCTATTTGGCTGGCCCTAAGGGAGAATTTTTTAAAGAAATGAATTAAAGTGGACCGGTGAATTTTCAAATTAATGGATTATATGTGTAGGATACAGGCCTGCGCTAAGGCCTGTGGGCATTTTGGCGCTGAGAGGCTGCGAGTATGAGTGGATTCTCCTAGCGCAGAGGCAGCCAACGCTGAGGAGGGTTTTATGTACAACCACATATTTCTGATCAGGAACAGTGGACAGAGAAGAGAATATAATGAATGGCCCCACCTCAGACCCAGGATCACTTCAGAGCTCCTGACTGAGAGGGGCACAAGCACTCTGAAGCCTTTTCTCCTGGAGACTTTGCAGCACGTGCCTCTGAAGTGTGACACAGTGGGACGATGCTTATATTCCTCACAATTTTCTTTCTTGGGGCGGCATCCGATGCTTCACCTACATTACTCAAGTTCTGTGGTTAACAGTAGCACTTGAACGGGCATTGTCATCACCTGGACTATGGTTTGTGTGGTTGGATAAATAATTTTACCTGAAGATTTTCACATCCTAGTCCCTAAATCTATGAATATAGACTTTACATGCTAAGGGGCATTGCAGTTGTGACTTAGTTAAGGATCTTCGAGTGAAGCATTGTTGTTTATGGTGGTTTTTATGAGGCCAACTCTTTAGAGTCAAAAAGAATGCGGCTGTGGGAGCCTGGAAGCACAGGCATTATGAAGACAGAGAAAGAGGCCAGGAGCCAAGGGACCCACCCACACCCCTAAACGATCAAAGGGAAATAGCCAAATTCTGCCCTCAAGCCCACAGGACAAACACAGCTCTGCTAACACCTTGACTTAGGTCCAGGTGAACTCACTTTGTACTTTGGACCTCCAGTATAAAGAAAATGAATTGCTAAGACTGGGCATGGTGGTGGCCCTGTAACCCCAGAACTGGGGAGGCTGAGACAGAAAGATGACTATGAGTCTGAGCTGCGTAGTGAGACCCTGCACCAAATAATTAAATAAGTGATTAAGCACAAGTAAATAAAACGTTTTTTGTGATCTCTTCCTTCCCTTAATCACATAGTCAGTTCCTAGACCTCTCCCCAGAATTGCAAATGTTTAATTTAGCAGCGAATGTTCAAAAACATTCTTGTGATGTGATCCCCTGCATGCTGTGCCGCTGGGGCACACTGAGATAGAGATTGAGACTGGGCTTGGTGGTGTGCTCCTGTAATCCCATCCCCTGGGAGGCTGAAAACAGGAGGATTGCTGTGATTCTGATCTGTGTAGTGAGACCCTTTGTACCCTGTAATAAATAAATAAATAAAAAGAAAATTCATGGCTATATTAAGTTTGTGATATTTCTAAGCAATAACAAAGTGATACAGCTCACTCCAGCAGACATGAGGGTGGTGTTGGCAGGTACCAGAGTACTTGGCGGAGCTTGCTGGGAAAGCGGGAGTGGCTGCAGGAGAATATATGTAGGACATACACAGGGAGCTCTTGAAAATTTGGGATGAAAAATTTTGCAAAGGACTGAAACCTTGTGTTGCAGTCGAGAATAGCAAGACAGGAAGTCCAGAATATTATGGTCTTATAGATAATCACAGTCCACTGAAGCTTGGTAACGATCAGTTACAGAAGGATTCAAATGGAATGACTTGCAAACAAACTTAATTCTCATCAACTTCAGCTCAGAAGCTTGCCTGGCATTGGAGGAAACTGTGTTATCACTGAGGCCAGACATCCACTCTCTCCCTCCTGTGATCTCTATCCAAAACTATTCATTTGTCCAGCTGGACAAGTGAGGTCCAAGCACAGACAGAAGCTAATTTACCCTTGTGAAATCAGAGTGACTTTCTGACATGCACTTGTTTGAGGATGTACTTTATAACCAGAAACAAAGGAAGATCTGAACCTATATGGCACTCACACTAAATGAGAATTAGGCAGCTGGCAACTGGACCCCCCAACATCTATTTCTATAGGCTTGGAATGAGAGGAGTGGAATGTCCCTGGGTTGTCACTGATAATTACAATTCTGGTTTCCATGGTAACAGCAATTGAGAAAAGGTTAAAAAATACATCTTCTGTGAGAACTACCTATGACTCAGAGATTGCTGAAATACCTTATTACCATACACAGACATGCCATAATTTGCAGGAGATAAGAGTATACTTATGTGTTCGTTCAATAGTCCTTTTAAATTAGAAAACTTTTCAGATTCTCTTCTATTCTATAGTACTTATTGTTAATTAAATGAACATCATTACTATGGAGAAAACAAAGAACTTGAATTACTAGTTACACTTAATTTGCTGCAAATTCTCAGTCCAAAGAAGCCCATATATTTGCTATCACTTGACATTAACAGTATTTATAACTCCTCAAATTATTAAGAAGACTTAGAAAAACAACTTATTTGTCACAACTGTTTTATGTGTGATTACAATGAAAGTTTTATATATGCTATATTATTCATCCCATTTTAATAATCCATCTTAACAATCTCTTTCTTTTACTGTGCTATAAATTCTTCCTCTTATCAATTTTAAGAGTTCTGTAAATAATATTTCCAGAATAAGATAAATTCTATATCTATGCATCTTATAAAGAAAAAACCTGACATTTTGACTCAGATTTTTAAAATGCATTTAGACATATTCATCTACCAAACTAACAGGGCACCACGTAATATTACCTTGCATGTACACAATGTGTCTTGGTTACTTTTCTATTGTCATAGAAACAAAATACTCAGCGCACGAAGTTAAAGAGGGAAAGGCTTATCTAGCTTACAGTTTGTGGAGGTATCAGTCCATACTCAGCGGGCTCTGAGGCAGAGAAACATAGTGAAGGGCAGCAGATCTAGGAGGCAGAAGACAACAAAGGCAAACAGAGCTGCGAGGCAGGAGGGCCCAAGCCTGCTTTCCTCCCTTATGTTGTAGTCAGGCTGCCCTCCTGAGGGTGACACCTTCTCTGCGCCCTCCTCTTGCACAGCCTCAGGACATTTGCAAAGTAAAGACACTGGCCTCCTGCTTAGTCACTTAGTTAAACTTATACACTTCTCACATTGATACAGTGAATCAATAATTATGTCAACTTGGAGCACAGCTGCCCTAGGGCATGTCCTCTGCACCCCAGGATGTAGAACTGCTGAGTTATTTAGTTAAGCTTCTATATTTCCCAACTTGACACAAGGTATCAACCTTCAAAAAATGCTGACTACCTTTTTTTCCACCATTACCCCCAGTGCCCTACCTAATCCCTGACAATCACTATATTACTTTCAAGTCAGCCCACCCCACTCATTTTTAGTAGCTATATATGAGAAAGAATATTGAGTATTTTTCTTTCTATATCTGACCTATTTTCTTCAGCATATCATCCAACTGGAATGAGATGGTTATTTCATTGCAGATTTTGATTTACATTTCCCTGATAGCTCATGATATTAAGCATTTTTAAAATATATTTATTGGTCATTTGCATTCTTTTGAGAAGCATCTATTCATATAATTTGTCTGCTATTTAATTGAACTACATCAGCTTTTAATTTTTTAGTTTGAATCCTTTAGACATTCTATATATTAACTGCACCTGTAGTTGTCTCATGACTCTGTTCGTTTTGTCAAGAAGAAGCATTTTAGCTTAATGTAATCATATTTGTCTTTTTTTTTCTTTTCTTTTCTGTATTTTTGCAGTTCCATACAGAAGACCATTGCCATCACTTCTCAGCCTTTTGGCTAAGATCAAGTGCAGAAGACCATTGTGTATACTAAGGCCCTGAAGTGTTTTCCCCTCGGTCAAACCACAGTTTCTAAATAACTCTTCATTTTCTACAAAGATGTATGGATTGACCTTAATAGAGGAGCTGATAATATCAAACAGTCTAATTAAAACAAACAGATGTTTTCTGGTTGAATCTTGGGCTAGTTTTTATTTTTATTTTGTTCCCACAAACATCTGCAGTATCAAAAACATCGGGCATGGCAGCAGTACATACTTTGATACGTGTAACTGTTTTCAGAGTCACAAAGATGGCAATGTTGTGCTGGGAATCATAATTAAGGCCCCACAGACACTACCAACCAGACACATCTGAAGGTAGGTGTAAATTTCATTCCCCCTTCTCCCTTAGTGATACCCCAGCCTGGGCTTTGGAATCTTTCATTTTCCTTTCAAAGAGTAATATAAGTATGTGCAGCAACATGGAGTTTTGGCCAACACAATGCCTTTATAATGGTGGTTCCATAAGGTTAAAAGGAAGTCAGGAAATTCTTTCCGTGTTAGTCATCATGACATCCTACCTCCCTGCGTTACTCAGGTGTTTGTGGTGGTGCTGTGATAAAGAAACCTACCACACTGCTCAGCTTAAAAATGAGTAGCATCATCAATTATGCACAGCATGCTACTTTATCATGTTGATAAATGACTGTGTTCCAGTTTGTTTATCTATATCTTTCTGTAGTTTATGTCATTTTCTGAGTGTGGCTTTTTTAGATTATATATTTGGAAAAGAAGTCTAAAACACATCTCCTACTGTGCCTGCAGCACCCTCACACACGTCACGCTTACTACAGCACTTAATTTCATCATTTTTCTTGTTCTTGATTGAATTTCCATTATGGTCCTAGGAACAAAAGATCATTTTTCATTATGCAACGACACATTTCTCAGATCATGTCCCTGTTCTACAAGGACACTTGAGTTTTCTCTAGCCCCTGATGTTCCTGGGCTCTACCTGAATTTTCCCTTAAAAGCACTCCACGCTGTTCCTATCATAAAGAGGAGGAGCCATATTAGGTCAAGGGCACATTGGCTAACATATATTTGATTTAATGTGCAGGTGTTAAATGCTTGAATAGATTATGAATAAACTATAGATGCATCAATGACAAATGAATAGGCTTTATTTCAAATACAATACTGAGTTGTGTATTTTTATATCCCTATGCTAGGGATTCTTTTATCTTCTGACTTTTCCCAGCTATGCCAAAATTATTCAACTGTACTTCCCCAATTATGCTACCAAGATATCTATTTATCTATCTGTCTATCTATCTATCTATCTATCTATCTATCTATCTATCTATCTATCTATCTATCTATCTCTCTGTCTGTCTATTATATCTATCAAGATATAATTAGACACAAATATATGTATGTAAATGACATAAAAGTGAATAAAAGAATGCCATGAACTCTTTCATGGGGACAGAAAGACAGGAATGCTTTGTAATGGAATGGAACATTAGTTTTGATGTCAGTCAGCTTTGTGTTTGAATCCCATCTATATTTCTAATCTGAAGCCAAGGCAACTTCCTTACATGTCAGTGTCCTACATTTCTTATCTGTAAAATGGTAATATTAATGTATATCTTTTTATCTAGACCTGGTTCAACCCTAAAATTATCTGACAGTCCTGTATAAGGCTCTAATCAAAGTCATGGGATGAGAGGACAAAGTGTTGAACATAGAACCATCTGGGGTAATGACTTAGTGACAGCAGACAGATTGCAGAGATTTTTGAAAGGAGCTCAACTGCTAGAAACTGTAGGCAAGGCTGCCTGTGGTGGGCAGGGATAAGTGGGGGCTTGGTTGGCATTGTGGTCCTCCCAGAAGCTGGTGCAGAACACTTCCTAGGCCATGGAAGTGCAGCTTTGAAGTCTATGTCTAATTCCTCATCTCTTCCTCTCTGACATGCCTCTGCTTTATACCCTGGCCACTATGAACTGAGCAGATTTGTTCCACTGTGTCCTTCCACCATGATGCTCTTGCCTTCGTGGTGCCTTTCTGGCAAGTGTAAGGCCCTGAGTTCAATCCCTGGTTAAAAACAAATCAAAAACTGAGTCAAATTAAATCTTCTCTTCCTTTAAGTTCTGTGTGTCAGATATTGTGGCTAGCAATGGAAAAGCTACCTAATAAATCTGGAAACATCATCTTATTAGTAATGAAAGTTTTGGTCTGATTGAATGTAATTTTTCAGGAAAATGAATTTTCTTTTCTTGGAGCTCAGAATAGTTCTAATCGTACAACTTCAAATATGTTAGCTGATTAAATTTGTAATCACGATATAAAGTCAGAGAAGTAATTTTAAGTGAATATTATGCACTGAATAGGGAAGTACAGTTGTATTAAGCAAGAAAACACATACTCAGCTGTTCACATGGGATCTGGAAGGCCGCTGTCTCTGAAGCAAAGCAGTTGTAGGGCTTTAGAGAGTGGGGAGGGCACAAGCTCCCTCCCTCAAGTCACTGTTGTCAAGTTGGAAATTAGACCCAGTGCTAAAGATCCTAAAGTTTGTGTGGACAAGTAAGTAATCCTCATATTTATGTGAAATATCTACATTTAAAAAAATCTATATAGCAAATTTTTATTTAAAATGAAATACTGTGTATAATATAGTCATTAGAGATAGATTTGTACCCTGAGTCCTAATGTTTAAAAAGATGTAAGAAATGAACCAGTTGTCATTTCCAGTTTCTTAGTAAACTTTCTTCATTTTCTTAGTAAAATTTCTCTGCATGGACTAGCAAAACTAGGAGAATGTTAATCCATGATTGCCACCTGGAAGAGTTCTTGGACATCGTGGTGTCTTGGCCTCTCTTCTCCTTCCAGTTAGTCCTCTGTCACCTGCCAGAGAAAGCTGGACTCACAGAGAAGAGGTCTGAAAATTCTTACAATGCAATTCAAATTAGAGTATAAGCATCCTAAGTTATAGAGGTCAACTTTGACCTGAACTAGGGCATTTCATCCCTAGAAGTCTGAGCCACTTCCCTTCTGATATCTCGTATTTCCCACCAGAGTCCCAAAGACCGGAGGATCCAATGTGTCTAACGTCTAGATCAGTGGCAGGAAATCCTTCTACAGAAAGAAT